>CM055894.1:91016421-91321421 GCA_029582155.1 Panopea generosa
TGCTGGGGTCAGGTGCAGCTTGTTCATCGTACCAGCGAACAAGTAGAATGGAGCACAATATACTCCACCGAAAACAGAAGCCGATTATAACCATTTGACCAGTGTAACTGAATTCTTTTTAACTTATCGTTGACACACCTATAAAATAATAAAGTGCAACTATTTGAATATAAGGTACATTCTGCGAAAACTTGGCTTTTAACAATTTGACAGTGTATAATGTATACCTCGATCAGACCGCGCAAAACCAGATGTACACCGTTCGGCTTTGCTAGATATCATTTTAGAGACCCTTTATATACAGCTTCTGATAGCGGAGTCATACAGGTAATATCCGAATCAGACCACACATTTGCGCGCGGGCTGATCTGGGTCTTACGTGCAAGGGGGCACCATAACCACAAGCTCAGATTTCGCTGTCCTCACTTGGACTGATCTCATAAACGACAACCCACGCTAGTATATTTTGTATAGCATATCAACAATTACCTCCCTTTATTGAAAAAAATGCCAGAATTCCCCATAGTATAAACTAAACAAGTCAATAAATTAATCATTTATTACTAGTTAATGTGCAGCATGGAACAAGCATATTCTAAAAAATACAGAATATATGGGCATATATATTTACACATCAAGTTTCAAGTTTATTCAGCAATAGGCAAATTTTGCGTGTGGCTATTTACAAAGCTTTACAAAGAAATGTATAACAAACATTACACAAATAACAATCACATGTACACTAATCTTGCGAAACAACCATATTTCCAAGGGTATTTTTTCTTATAGCAAAAACTTCTTGAATAAATTTTGAAATATATTTTACAACATTTTTTTTTTCATACTTATAAGACATGATATCTATAAATTTATTGAATGGAGGCCAAGCCATACGGCCTATGTATTTAGTCAGAACATCGTTGTATTTAGTGCATTAACATTTGGTTATCCCATCCGATACTCACTTGACAGGCAAGTGCAGATGTGTCAAAAATTGGTGTTGAGGAAATGAATATCTACCTGCTTGGAAAAGTGTACTGGTGGACAATGTAAGCAGACTCATCTTGTCATAGTTGTTAGTAACCGTAACAATAAACACATCTTTGTACTGCGGGTTAAACGTGCTGCTTGAGAACACCATGTTTAAATCTTACCGCACAATGAACAAAGGGCAAATAAAAAACCATTACAAGGATAGCGGAAAAAAAGAAATCACTTGAGGAGATAAAAGGCACCAAAAAAAAAAACAAAAAAAAAAAAAAACAACAACAAAAAAACAGTGCTTTGAATGTGATCATTGTTTCTTCGGAAGAACATTAGAAAAATTCAAAATTGAAATTGCACGCTTTTTTGGACATTTTTGAAAGTGTTTTTGTGATTTTTAATTAATATATTTCACCCTAGTGAGGCACCAATTTTATGCGTTTTTCGCATGTTTAATTTTTTCGATTTTTAAAATCAAACGTAGGCACGTTTGCCATTGCTTACGCCTAGGCACGCCCCTGAATGACTTTATTTCACCTGGAGGATATTTCTATATCTATAAAATTAACCAAATATAATATGCATTAATGAAGAAAACGATCAATACGAGTATACGTAGCTTGCCGAGTGACTCATAACGGTATGATAGTACAGTGCTTCATTCACGTGTAAATGCTCTATATAAAGAGAGTTCTCGGGGAGAAATACACATGCATAACGCTCACATTGGTTTCTCTGTGAGCTGCAATTGTTCTATGCTGCTGACATCACAAGGTGAGCATTTTCAATTTATATTTAAAGCATTTAAAAACGTACATTTTTTGAGAATTAAATATGATTTTTATCCCAAATCATTTTTATGTCGACCACAAAGGAGGAAAGTTTTGTCATGGTTTATCATTCATGTCATATTTAGATTTGATCAAATAAATCTTACTTACGTTTTAAAGCGTTTCGTTAAGAATATATATGTATATTTGACATACGTCTCTTACTGCAGATGTTTTAGGATATGGAAACTTGTGTTTTTATTTAATATTATTTCTTATATACAGGTAAACGGATTATTTTATGTAAATTTATATCGAAACATGAGGTCTTCCTTCAACAATAAAACCGGATATGCCATATAAAGCCTGACATAAAAACATAAATATCGAAACTGGTGAGTTTACTGAGATAAGGATAAAAAATATTTACAAGATAAATCATCGAAACTGGTGCTTTATTTTACATCGCAGGTATATGAGGCTTAACTGAAGGAAGAAAACGGTAATACTGATCATTTATTGTAATTTCGTTAATTTATATGAAGACATATTATTTAATTTAAAACGCTAGATCAGGCAACTCTTTGAACACGTGTTTATTTGTCCTATAATAATGGTAATAAGTTTACAATAGGTATAAGAAAATAATTATTTATGCACAGAAACGTTTAGTTGGCAAAACAATTGCATTAATTATGAAAAATGGTAAAAACACGACTTTTAAACATCAAGAAATCATTTATGTTTGAAATATATATATACACAATATTCAAAATAGATAAATATATATAATTATGTACATGCATTATCTAACGATATATAATTGTTTAAATAATACATATACATGTATCATTAAGTGAAGCACTCGGTCCAGTGATAGAGCACTGGACCCATGATCGGAGGGTTGTGGGTTGATCGTCCGCCACGGCTATGTGTTGTGTCCTTGAGCGAGATACTTTTCCACATGTGCTTAGTAGTGGTTCTACCCAGGAAGACACTGAGCGTGATTTGTCTAAGTTGTAAGAACTTGTTTCACAATCGAAATAAAATAAATAAGTTTAAAAAATCATTAAGTATGGGAAATTTCTTGGCGTTGTGGTTCAACAAAGGATAGGCAACATACGAATCAGGGCGGTTTGTGGTACCTCGTTGCATTGTTTAGTTCACCTATTTTGATTGATATGGAAAATAGGCAATTTCATCTGATAAGTAATATGTGCGTGCGTGCGTGCGTTGACCAAGAGATCAGACATGACTGAATTGATGATTTTCTGAAAATCAATGTTACAGTAACACTCCATGCTACAGTTAAATGCTTCACTTGAGAGAACATATGTGCACATGAGCGTATGTATTAGTTTGAGTTACAATTAATTTTTTCTGATCCGCATTCCAATGCATTCAATTAATCAATTGTTTTATAACTTTTATAACAAATGATATAAAATGGTTTTTTTCTGTTTCTTAACTTCCTCTTCAACAGTTCAAGTTTCACTAGCACAACGGAACTTTTCTGTAATAAATTTTTGAATAGAATATCCCGTTCAGAAAAAGAGGATTATTTCATCTCTTCATACACTTTTTACCTATTGTATTAATAATATCTTAACCATGTCGATGCGTTTTTTTAACTGACGAGTGTCGAGTTGAAAAGTTGAGTTTAGGTAAGTAAAGTCGAGTGTCGAGTAAGAAAATTAAGTGTCGAATAAGAAAGCCGAGTGCCGAGTAAGAAAGTCGAGTGTAGAGTACAAATACAAGACGTTATTGTGATAAAGGCCTTCAGCCCAAAATACATTACAAATGTTAAAGTCTACAAAATAAAATAAGACAACATTAGTATGCTAAGTAAGCTATCGACATACATTTTAAATCATAATAACAGATTGGCGTTCTTGGCTATGTTGAAAGTCACATATAAGATATACAAATATAACGTTATCTAATCTAACAATAATTCATTGCGTTTAATAAAACCATTGTAAACGAACAATGAAAAAGTGTAGATGATTGTTTCATTTTTGCATGACATTAAAATGTTGATGTTCGGTTGGCGCCAAAACTTACGAGGCAAGAAATGTTCTCTCAGATGTACATAGCCAGGACATTGTAGTAGAAAAATGTATTCATCCTCAACCTCATCGTGTCACACTTTACATATTCTACTTACATATGGTAAACCATCGTGTCTTCCTTTTTCTAGATTTAAGTTAGGCGTCCCAGTTCCTAATTTAAGCACAGAAATCCGATACTTTTTGATTGATTATATATTTAAATAATTCCCATGATTATACGTGTATTTGAAAACTTTATATTAAACCAACTTGTAGATGTAACTAAAATGTCATGTCATTGTTTAGCATATTGGTCACTCAACCGCTGAACAAGTAAAAAATGTTTTCATATTCAATTTGTATATCTTGACTTTCCCATATGCAACCAAATCCATTGCTATATAGTATGTGTTTAACTTTGCAAACCCAGTTTGTTTTGTTATTTTCAGACATTTGTTTTACCATATTATAATACGATTCAACATATCTGTCATATGATATTCTAGTTATTTTTATCCAGTATTATATATATTTCTTTACTGATTCGAACTACATTGGATAACGACCACAATCGCCTAAAACTGCTGCATTTATTGACAGGTTGTTTATTCATATGTATTTTTTAACGCATCTCTATGCACGATTTCTGTTGCATTTCGCTACTCAACGTCCCACAACTAAAATCCATATAATAATATAGGTGCGATTACATTATCGAATATTTAAACTTAAAGTAAACATGATTTGGCATGTGACCAAATTTGTATAAACTTGAAAGTAGTGAAGTCAATAGTCGTTTTGAGTTCTTAGCCAAGTTATTTGCTATACGGTTAAAGGATAAGCTCATTGAGAACGATAAACCCATATATGTAAAACAGTTATCAACTTCAATAGGTTCTCCTTTATATGTCAATCTTTCAGTTATTGCAAGACTGCCACCATTTTCAAAAAAACAACCACGTTAGCTTTATTAGTGTTTACAACAAGGTGACTACTATCACAATAATTACTTAAAATATTCAGCTGCCGTTGAGGGCCAATACTCGTGTCCAATATTAAACCGACGTCATCTGTAAAGAAAAAAAAGAAGAGCTGTGTTGTATCTGAATGTAACTGTATTCCTCGATAGGTTACTGTCCTCTACCAATTTTGAAAATTAGTTGATGAAGAGGAAAAATAATATTGGGGACAGCAAAGTGCTTTGTTGTTTTGAACCAATTTTACGCTCCAGTTTGTCTGTATACATTTCACTACACAGTTACGCCCCCGTTTTTCCCACGCTTTTCTTACGCTTAAAAAAGGCCTATTTTATTTGGTTTTTGAAATATTTTCAAAATGATTAATAGTGGTTGTGATTTCTTGTGGGCAAAAGTTGGCATAGCATATACTGCAATAAGATATCACTGGTGGTAAAAAAGTGAATTTGATAGGATTTCAACATATGTATGTATTAATGTGTATTTGTGGAATTATTTTTTCAAAAAAATCTCAGAGTGTCACTGCACCCCCTTTAAAAAAAGAAGCTGGTCAATCTACCAGTTATTTTGCTTTTATTTTTTACCATGGCAGTCCTAGACCTTATTTTATAAAGAACAAAGTACAAAATTCAACTGTGTTGAGAGACCTTACACTGTTCGTTACTACGGACACAAGCCTTAACACAAGACTACCTGCTCTTTATTGATCTACAAATGTTACCTTTAACACGACCAGAATGTAATACTGATTAGAGTTAACTTCGGCAAACATTATCACACGCGGTTTTAAAGTCAACAAAAGCAATATAGACTTTGCCAATTTTTTAAAGAGACATATGCTTATAATAGCCTGAAGTATTTATGCGTTATCAATTGTTGAATATCATTTTCTGAATCGAGCTTGCGACTCTGAAATTTTATGACATGCATTTGCGAGAAAGGTCATACGTCTATTAATAATACCAGTGTAGATCTTACCAAAGACATCTAATAAAGAAATGCCTTTATAATTGCAAAACTAAATCAATACTGTAACTGTATATGAAAATACCTTGTGGTGACTAATCTCCACCACCTGCCTATTATTTTACAAGACAACGAACACTTTTAAGAATTTCTTCATTTGTAATTTTGTAATCAAAGATAATATTTTCTAGTTCATCAAAATCATTATGGATGTCAATATCATCTTCAACATGTTCACCTTTATTGTTATCATCAACATCTGAATTCTCATCTAATTTAAACAGAATTTCAAAATGAGTTTACCAATCCTCTAATGATATTTCATTTTGGTTAGCGCTTTGGTCCATTATAGTAATGCAATTATAGTAACTTTATTTTCCAGAACGATTTTACGTAGCTCGACGATTCAATGATTTTTTCAAACGCCTGGCTATTGAACTGTTATCGCTTTTTAAAAGTATTTCTTTACTGTTTATATTTATTTAGGTTTGACGCCGACCGATTGCAACGATATTGCCCGAGGCACTTGTACTTGTACTTAATTTGTTTCATATCTCTACATTCTTTGTCAAACCATTTTGGCTGTTTACTTGCCTTAAACTGATGATGTACTAAACAATTGTGACCACATGCTTTAAATATATATTGACACTGTTTAATTATAGTAAATTTAGTGAAGCCATTTGTTTGTTTTGAATGGTATCTTATAGTCCATAAACACAAACATTTGACAGATTTTGAATAAAAGATTCTCTATACCTTGTTGTCTGCTGAGAATATGCATTTTTTTAATATTATGATGTCATCAGTATCAGTGTTTAGATTAACAATAGTGTTTTTTTGTATAAAAAAAATATTGGAAAGTGGCTTGATTCGGCTTTTTTTTATCTATTTTAAACATTTTATTAGATTTAAAATAAATGCATCACAAACACATTATTTATTACGCTGTTTCCATTTTCAAATATAAGTAAATTATCAATGTCTTTATCGTAACATAAGCGACCATTTGCTATATACTAATGATTTTGAAATACAAAAAGCAAGTGTATCAGCCCAAAAGGTATTAACAGCCTGGTTCATCGAAGAACGTAAATAAACATCACAATTTACTTCATAAGAGACATTATTTTCAAATTGCACACAATCCGGGTTATTTCCAGTTTTGGCGTTCAGTTATCCGATAATTATCAAATGAACGTTTTCGATATCAATAGGTAGATCAAATAATGTATTTTCAAGTAAATGTATACCTTTCAAATCATATTCTTGATAGAATGATAAACTGAAATTCATCTTCAAGTTTTAAAGAATAACACATTTGGCAAACACGCTGATGTCTGTCTAATCTAGTATATCTGTCTGTCTCAATCATATGAATAAGTCTTAGCTTGGCTAAAGTAGTTCGCTGACGATGATAATTGTCATAACACAAATAATTATTTTATTTTTTAACTTTTATTTCAATTTAGTTTTACATGATCAGACATGTTGATACATATAATGTTCATGGCAATTATATTTGCATTTAGAAATATTTAATAACCATTGAGTGTCTCACTGTCTGTGAGAATTGAATGCGTAACGATCAAATTTGATTTGTTTATATAAATACAGAACATTTTGTAAAATCTGCAGTCCACTTTTGTATATATCACATACATTTAATTTTAGATTAAATGAATATAATTTCTCATAATTTTCTTTTACAGTATATCAACAACAATACCTGGCACGATGAACTGTCGTATTTTTAAGTCAGTTAGTAGTATCAGTTCAAGGAACCAGTTACAATGGCTGTTGCTGATATTTATATTAGTTATACTGCGATTGATTGTTACGCTAAACGACAAAGTACAGTTTGACAACGCTTCTTCAATTAACACAAGCGATGCTCGAATAGATGGGTGCGTTCATGGTCAAAATTGTAGTCTACCTGAATGTCTTTGTTTTGGTATGGAACATTATCCTAAACACTTTCAGACAAGTGAAGTGCCACAAATAGTTATATTTACATCAGACGATAATCTTATTGAACAATATGCTGATTATTGTAGACAAATATTCGATGATCACAAAAATCCTAACAGCTGCCCTTTTTCCGGAACGTTATTCGTTTCTGATGCTGATCATACCGATTATAAATTAGTGCGATAGTTTTATGACAAAGGTTGGGAAATTGGACAACATGGAATGAAGCATATTGCACACAAGAATACAGACATTCTTACAACCGATATCAACGAAATGCGCATGCTAACACATAAAGAAACTGGAATACCGTTTTCTGAATTAATTGGTTGGAGAAGTCCATATCTACTAACGTTAATAGATGGAGAAATTGAAACGCTCAAAAAACTAAATTTCACATACAGCATGACCTTTAGCACAGACACATATTCATGGCCTTTCACCTTGGATTACATTTTTACGCCCGCCCTGAAAGAGGTAAAGCTCCCCATTCCCCTCGTAAACATGTGTTTAAGTGCATGCGTACGTATACATCGAGTGCTTGAACATTTAATGTAATACATATTCAACAAACACTTTCTTGGTAATTTTATTTTGCGTGATCTCTCATCGTTCTGAGCTAAGCTAAGTCAGAAAATTTGCTAGTTTCTTACAGAGAAGGACTGTGGTTCTACTCAGATTCATTCAGAGGTCTTCATCAACCAATATTTAAACTGTTATGTGCTGAAAATAGCGTTAAATCTCTTGCAAAAAATGTTTTATTGTGTTTAAATTGTCTCAAATAATATTAACACAATTTAATGCGGTCTCATTTAAAAAACGCACTTACTTTAGAATAACAGACACACAACTAATTATATAGTTTATTGTATTAAGTCATTGAACTCAAAAGCAATACTATACGTCCTTTTGAAATAAGCAATTGCCTATAACATCTCATTTGATGTCGTATTAAAGGGAATTAAAATCAACAAGCATAAACCATATCTCTTCTTTATTTAGTAACAGTGACCTTGACATAGAGCTTATTACCTTAAAATCAATGTCAGATTCTATATAAACAATGATCCTAGGAAATTAAAATCTCGGCTTAAGGGATCTCTTACGGGAACAGTCTAGTATATATACGGTTATTTTAGGTCAACCCGAACAAAATTGCAACAGAATGTTTCTAAACTGTTTTTGTATTTACATATTTATTTTGTTGCAAAGCAAATGTTTACCGTAATCGGACAATGGGAAAGCTTATTTTCACTAGTTCAAACACATCACCTTAATGAAAAAATGTTTAAGCTTTGTTTAAGCTTAGAAAAGGTCACCACTAACACAAGTTGTGTATGACTATAAGTTGTGTATAACTATAAGTTGTGTATAGCTTGTGCCATATGAGTATGTTAAATTACCCCCACCCATCTATTTAGACTTGTCAATCTAAAATTATTTTTGGTTAAATTAGATGGAATTACAACATAATGCCTCTAAACAGATATTTTATTTACATATATTGCAGGGAAACATATAAATAAATAACCACAATCGAACGATAGGAAAGCCTATTACAAACATACCAGTTAAAGACGTTTCTTCGAGTAAGTTCTAGCGCGGAGATTTTTTTTAAATTTTGCACACAAGTACTTTGAAGTAAGACAAGTTTAAAACACTAAACAATTATAGGTCCCCATGCTTGTTTTTTTGTTAAACTACACCGTTTTACATTTTTTAAAGGAAAAACAGCAAATTGGTGTAAGTTATAAATCTTGTTTAATTTACTCACAAAGTGATATATTTCAACAAAATATTGTTGTCACTCATGTAACAAAAGATAAAGTATCTAAAACAGAAAAAGTCATGATGCTCTTTTGAGTTTCACATTTCAAACAGTAATTTTCATAAATTTCTACGATTATAGAATTGGCCGTTAACGATGTATTTTTACACTAATTTAAAAATAAAAAAAGTTCTAACGCGGAGAATTGTTTCATTCTTTCTACAAAGAGGCACCATAACAAACTATATCAGAAAATAAAATAAAAAATACATGTCCCCATGCTTGTTACTAAGTTACAGTGCTTAATTTTTACCTCCCTTTTCATTAAATGGCCTTAAACGATACATTTTGACACTAATTCGATAATAAAAAAAGTTCTAATGCAGAGAATTGATTCATTCTTTCTACAAAGAGGCACTTTAACAAACTATATCAGAAAATAAAATAAAAAACATATGTTACTTACTTGTTACTAAGTTACATTGCTAAATGTTACCTCCCTTTTTCATTAAATGGCCTCAAACGATGCATTTTTACACTAATTCAATAATAAAAAAAGTTGTAACGCGGAGAATTGTTTCATTCTTTCTACAAAGAGGCACTAAACCAAACTAAATCAGAAAATAAAACAAAAAATAGATGTCCCCATGCTCGTTACTAAGTTACAGAGCTAAATGTTACCTCCCTTTTTCATAAAATGGCCTTAAATGATGCATTTTGACACTAATTCAATAATAAAAAAAGTTCTAATGCGGAGAATTGTTTCATTCTATATCAGAAAATAAAATAAAAAATACATGTCACCATGCTTGTTACAAAGTTACAGTGCTAATTGTTACCTCCCTTTTTCATAAAATGGCTGCAATCGATGCATTTTCACACCAATTCAATAAAAAAAAATGTTCTACGTGGAGAATTGTTTCATTCTTTCTACAAAGAAGCACAACAACAAACAATATCATGAAATAAAATAAAAAATACATGTCACCTTGCTTGTTACCAAGCTACAGTGCTAAATGTTAACATTCCTTTTCATAAAATGGCCTTAAATTGTCAAAATTGTGAAAATTATCTGTTGTAATTTTTATAAATGAAGTTTCATTGCAGAAGTAACTTTCATATTTCTAAATGATGCACTAAATAGCAATTATAATATTTGTTATTTATAATGTAATTATCGTTAAATTGCTTTTATACATTTTATATATACTGGGTAATTGATGAACATCAATAATTGTAAAAGTTTGAAATGTTAGAGGTCTAGTGGTAAAACCATGTACTGTCAATCAAGGTTGGATCACCAGCGACCTGCTACTCAACATAATATCTTCAGAGTTTTATCTACGAGTCCATTCAAGTCATTTTTTCTGGTATTTATCTTGGCTATAGTAGTCGCACTGTCATCCATTATTATTACATTAACTTGAAATTTTTATTCCTGTACTGGGCTACTTCCAACTTTAATCTTTGAATTGTCATTAAAATTTTAGAACACTGCCTGGTGAACTGGTAGTGATTGTTCTTAATTTTTCATAATATGTGCATTTCCTAGTCTTCTGGAAAAACATCATATGTTTTTCGAATACCGTTTGTTAACATGGTCCCAGTATCTGATTTACTGTCACAATTCATTCTTCTGGCAACACATATTGTTATTAATTGGCCTGGTCCTGGTGCACTACTTGACTGACTTTATCACTGAAAATTAAAGGAAGCTTATATGAGATAAAGAAATAAATGACAATGTTTGTTTGTATGTTAGCTTAATTTACATCATCACCAGTTTCCCATTTGGGTGATGCACCCAAAAGAGTGAACAGTTTAGACTTTTTAGGTTTGTGGGGGAAAGTGCAGGAAACAAATATCATAGAAACGTAATCATATGTTTCACCTGATTCTCTTGCTTGGTGTATAGCACCATCATAAAAGTCCTCAGTTTAAAGTCCCATCTGAATGACAGTTAGCACTGTAAGTTAGCCAGCCTCAGTTATCAAACTCTCAACCCTGAGCTAGAAGTATCGTGCTCTACTGACCGAGCTCATCGGTCTGGCTAAAGAAACGACAATGTATTTTAATAAAACAGCACAATATATGGGTATAGTTTGACAACTCAAGGGCTATAACTGAGCAGCAATTCCTGTTATGATATCTATGTTCAAACCATTGAACAAAATCTTATGGTTATAAACTTGCATACATGTATGTGGACATTTGTTTACTGAATTAAACTGTTATGTTATGTAACAAGCAGTCAAGGGGTTGCAAGCTCAAATACCAACTTGGCCAGTCTCTGTGATGATTTAAATATATGCAAATATCAACAATGTGTCTCATGTTCATTCATCTTTATTTTGTTGTAATCCATAGTAGAAATAAGCTGAAATGGTTAAATTACATTAATAATTACCATTGGCCCCTTTTGATGATTGTTACTCTTTAATTTAGTGTTTCTGTACACGTTGTCTATGTCACGATATTGATTGTCTCTTCATAGTTAATGAAACCACTACAGGTATTTAAAGCACCGACATCTCAATCCATCTGTAACCTGAGTCTCTGTATAGCATTCCTGAAATGTGTTGAATAGTTTCTTATTTTCATAATTCATGTAACAATTTTCTGTTTAACAGGAAACACAGAACATGACGGTGTATAAATTTATTTTTAACATTTACTCAATGTAAGAATATTGTTCGAATACCCACCTGGCAACAGTCTCCAGGATGATAGATATACAGCATTATGTCTCTTTATCAATCGTCTCTCACCGCTGATTCAAGTGGTAAAGCTATCAGTTTCTTGCGGAGATGGGGTGTGCTCAAAAAATGGTTAATTCCAGGAAACAGTGGTTAGGTGATCGTCTGTTAGCCCTCGATGGCATGAAAATTATGTAAATATTCAACCAATGAATCACTTTTTATAGTTGTTCATCTCTAGAAATCATAAAGTAAGTTATCATTTTATGTGATACATTAATATTGATCAGTGAGTTATGACAAAGCATCAACTAACCTTATACTCAATTGCTTTGTGTTGATGTCAAATGATATTTGACTTTCCTATTTAATCGATGTGTCTTGTTTGTTTCCACTGTTCTTATACTTCCACATATACAGTTTATGTATAACGTTGACCCATATAAGTGTCTTCCATAGTGTCCTTCAATACCAAACTTTTACATGCATCAGGTCAGCTAAATGTCAAAATTCATGATTAATTCTTCCTTGTCTCCATCCCGGTATGAATAATATTGTTCCAGGTAAATTCATTATGTATTTAGCGCTTTGGAACAAATTCACAAATGATCAATATCCGAAAAATGAGTTATCCGAAATGTTACCACTACGAGTATTGATTATATTTTGGTAGTTGTTTCTTCGACTTCGTTATGTACAAGCACTTCTAGTGGTTTAGAACGAAAAACAATATACTCTTCCGTGCTTTTCGATAACTTCCTTGACAAAATTTACATTTCTGACATCTCGAAATGAAAATACTTCGCTTTGTAAATATCTTAATGCGACTCAACTTTTAATTAACCAAACAGCGACATTAGACCCCGAAACTGAAAGTAACAGAAAGGAATTATGCGCGTAGCGATGCGCTGTAACAACCCGCAGAAACGTTTTTAATAGAAATATGTTAACCTTTGAAAAGGTCAACACCGACAACAGTTGTGTATAGTTCGGTGTTTTCATCTAATACTATTATTCTACGATGCATATGTTATAATAATAAGTTTCATATTACAAAAATAACTTTTACTGATTTTTTAGCCTTAATGTATTGTATATGTGCCATAGTGCTTCTATGCTTATTTTTCATTTCATAAGTATTTCTGCAAAACACAGCAATAAAACAAAGAAACAGCTTTGTTTCTGTTCCAACCTATAAACTGTTTGACAAATATTTCTTCTCTGAATATGTATATCACTGACACAGGCGTACAATTGATTAATTTGCACTTTTTCGTGTTACCAGCAATACTAATAATTTGTTCATCACTAAATAAATAATTGATGTTATAAGGAACGAATATTTACTAAAACTGTGTAATTGGGGCGTGTGGAATTACCCATCCCAATTACAGCAAGACGATCTATGATTATCTATGAAGGTAAACGAGGATGAAAATGCAACACATGTTTCTAAGTTGCTTTCATAACGCACAATAAGATATCGAAAGTTTACGTTAATTAACCTTTGAAAAATATCTAAGTTTTACCTTAATTATAATCTTACAGTTAAATGATTATTATTTCAAGTAGTCATCAATGACATTAATTGTACATGCATATAAATTACAGTTTCACACAATACAACCCTATTTAAATCTATATATACAAACATTGTATTCTTATATAATAATGTCTTCTATTAGAATGTGTTTTCACTATATCTCTTCAAATCTTGATAACAAAACTGAACTATACAATAATTTACCATTCTAATCTTCCAAGCTAGTCGTATTCTTCTAATTTATAAATGTTACATTTCAATTCTGATCCTCTATGTATACTCTTTGGCGTTTACGATTTGCTGCAACTGAGTTTGGTGGAATTGTTTCTGGGCCGACATACTTTTATTTTTAAAGGAACATTTTTAAAAATGGCACCAAAATGTTTGAATTTAGAGTTTTATCTAGTTTCATCATATTTCCAACCTGACAGACAAACCATTTTTCCAAAGATTCATTGATGTAGTACAACTTCAGCTAAACATATATTTGCATATGATATCAAAGTGAATGTTTTTCTGGTAAAAAGAGTGTCCGAATTTATTTTGTTTCTTTATTGTATGTGTCATTTCTGACTTAATGCAATTACTGTAGTTTTATGAGCATAGTACGTAGCACGCTTACACCAGCAAATATGTGTTTTCACCTACAGTCAGAGAAGGCCTATTTATTTAAAACTTAATTCAGCTGTTGATTTTATGAAAATATCTGTATCACCGGTGATTGTTGTCTTAATTGAATATTTGCTAAAAGTTTAGATAGTATATTAAATAAACGCTGTCTAAATGTTGTGTTTGCAACAAAAAAGGATTTCATATTTAGCCTCCGATACAGTAAAGTTTGATGTGTGGCGGCCACAAAAAGTCACCCCATACTTTGACTCAGTGTTAATGCCTTAGAATAACGGAGCTTATTCAGTGATCTCCGGGAACAAACAGAGTTTGCAGTATACACTTGGATAGCTTCATGCAAAGAAAACGCCTAATATGCCTCTCTTGGCATTGTAGGTTGAATGTTTATATAACCAAAATATTTAAGAAGGAATGTAATTATTCAAATGATAAAATTCCCCTTGCTGGAGAAATTAATCTCTGAAACATAGACTATACCGACTCCTTCATTTCAAGTCTTATTTATTGAATCCATAATTTCACAACTAACTTGTTTTGTTGAACTGATATTCGAGTTTTCTTCAACAGCTACACCCATGGCAATGTTACAAAGAGATGGGTCATCATGCATTAAGTTTGTAGTTGTTAGAAATGCAATTATTACTTCATATCATTGAGATCTCTGAATCCGTGTGATTCACTGGATTTACACTTGGTATATTTGAAAGGCCAATAAACTCTTGCATTTCATTATTGATATTTGTTGGAGCAGACAGGAACCATCTGAATATTTACAGCTTCTTTCAATTAGTCAGAGGTTTCATAGTCATATTTTGCTCTTTTAACAACAGTTTTCTCCATCGTATCCGCCGCCATTGCACCATGCAGAATTTAATTTATTTTTACAAAGTAAGAAATCGTACTATCGGTGAAAGAAAAAAATCACTTACATAATAAATTATTTCTAAAGCTATACAAGCAACATAATGTATTTAGTCTTTCATCATTGTCCTAATTTGTTTCAGCTGTGGCAGCTGTTATGGATTTCAGACTGACCTGGGGGTCCTCCATAGTCCTATAATGCGTTGTCGCTTAACGACAAGTTACCTCTCATCGCTGAGGTTACAGGTTCGAGTCTAACTTGGAACAAAAACTTCTGAGGTCTACCTCCACAAATAAAATTGAAAATGCCATGTAATTTCATAAAGAATGTCGTTGAATCCCATTAAAATAATATCGACCTAATTTTTTCTACGACTTACTTCACATTAAGTATAATTTTCAGGTAAAGTTTTATGATACAAACAAAAGTTTAGAAATGGACGCCAGGCAAAACAGGCAAATTTAATCAATTAAGGAGAAACGGAATTTAATTTGCTTTTTTAGCAACAGTGATTTGCCCTTGATGCATTTGACCTAAACGCACTCACATGCATCCCTTTGATATTGATATTTATCTAGCGAAATAATCTGAGAAAGAAAAAGTTAATTAATGCATTTTAATTTTCTGTTTTATATGTAATAGTGACTAAACATTAAGTTCATTGATCTAGAAGAACCACAGGCTTCCTTTTGATATCATCAGTTTGTACTTGATATCCGCAGTTTGTATTTGATATCAGCAGTTTGTATATGAAATCCGCAGTTTGTATTTGATATCCGCAATTTGTATATGATATAAGGAGTTTGTATTTGATATCCGCAGTTTGTATTTGATATAAGGAGTTTGTATTTGATATCCGCAGTTTGTATTTGATATAAGGAGTTTGTATTTGATATCAGCAGTTTGTATTTGATATAAGGAGTTTGTATTTGATATCCGCAGTTTGTATTTGATGCATGACATCAAAATGTAATAACATGACTCATTTTTAATGTCACAAAATATGTTGCAATCTTAAAGCGGGAAATATATTTAAATCTAATCTAGGCGCGTGCCCAAGTTAGGAAATCCCTTTTTAATATATTATTATGCAATATTAACATAGATATTCCTTTGGCAATATTGAGTCAGTGAGTATATAATTGGCAAAAGCTATTTTAGCCAATTTTTAAATTATGAAATCCCTTCAATACTGGAATACTTATGCGGCTAATTAGGTCGAGATCTTTCACGTGTAACGGGACCGACAGTTGGAACCACGTTTTTTCATTATTTGCATGTGCATGCTAACATTTGTTTTCAATACGTTAGTGCACATCGAGATAATCAAATAGGCAAGACATCGAGAGTTGTTAATTATAATGCTGCGGTTAAATATCGAATGTTAGATAACTTTAATTCCTCTATGTCTAAGAGAACAGTGAATTAAACCTGGCCTTTCATTAGCCCAAATTGAGATAGTACCGATAAAAGATAAGTAAACATTTCTTATTTAAGCACGACCAATTATTAATAATTATTTCTTTATTTATTTATACCTTTAACTCGGCTATAAAAATGCTTTATTTCGAATTCCAAGTTGGTATAACTGATTGTAAGCTGATTTATATAAAGGTAGCCACTGCATGACAAACTCATAATTTTCATAGGTTATTTGACACCTAGAACTATATTTGATGTCATTGACGGTGGCATTTGTATACAATGCATTAGAGGCTGATTTCAATATATTAATTGCGTTGTTCAGCAACTGTCGAGTCATTACGACGGTGTGTGCTTGAGAAGCATTATATTAATATGCCGACTGCCACACTGAAGTATCATGCCGTAGACAAATGGTATGGTACCCCTACCAATCACAATATATGACACTGGGTCGACCAGACCTAGAACTATCCCCGAAATGCTGAGCACCAGTCGAGGGAATTTCTAGTACAATTTTTCAAGACCGCGTTTCTGGGATATTGCTGATTCAAAAACATATTTTAAGAGACGAGACTATTAAAAGAGGCTTAATATATAAAGCCGGACACTTGCATTGTTTTGTTCAATCATGTCACTGAAAATGTCATATCACTGAAAATGTATTTTTTTTATTATAAACTTATAAACTAAAGTCGCAAAACAACAACAGTTATGTCACATGTATAACCTATGTAGTCAAACAAATGTATGGTACAATTGCTCCAGTGGCGGTTCAACTTTGATCTCAGTGTCAACATTTGTATGTGTATGCACACTTTTTATTTATTGAACTTACAAAACTCACTTTTCTATTATCTCTATCCCTGGAATATATTACCCAATATGTTCTACTGCAATTTTTATGCAAAAAACTTCTTAAATATTTGCATATTTTCTAAACCAGCCAGACGGGCAGACGTTATTTGTACAGGCAGACAGTCAGGCAGACAAACCTATTTTTATTGAATGCATCATCAGAACGATGCTGTTCGGACGTAATCTGCAATGAACACACACATACAGGTAACCAAAATAAAGAGGACACGCCGTGTCACTGCATAGAGAATATTATATTCCCTTCATAATGACATATGTCGAGATACATTTTGATAACCTTAAATATAAATTGTTTCCAATATAAACCATGGTTAATTGAGAGCTATGCAGCATATTATACCACACAGTATATAGTACACTATCAGCGACTTGATTACAAGGTTATATGTATCTGGCTCCTGTTCCACCAACATATACTTAAATACTTAAAAACTTAAATCTAAGAAAAGCAGCCAGGTGATCATGATTTAGACTGGATTCAGTATAACTGCATATGGTTTCTTTATATTTGTTTTATAATTAATAAATAACCAGTCAAAACTTAGTTAAGTTATTAAGTATTTAAGTAAAATGTTGGTGAAACAGAACCCAGATCAACAGAATTAGTTCAACTTCAGTCGGAAAAAGATTTACACTTACAAAATAAAAAAAAACAGTTTGTGGCAATGACAGTTACTTTAAAGGGACACACGGCAATTTGGACAAAACACACCTTAAAATATTTCTATATGATATATCTATATGATACAAATATGAATTCAGAATACCCCAGAATGAGAATGTGACGAGATGTTGTAAACAGAATTGTTCTGCAAATGTTGAAATGTCGCCAAGTCTCAATAATACGAAATCCGTGATTGGAACAAACAAAAAAACGAACAACAACAACAACAAAAATTATCATAAATCTATTTAAAGTATAACTATAGAATTTTTGCAACATACCAGTTCTGATCTTATGTAATTAGCCTCTACTGTATATTGTATGTATTTATGTTATTACTGATATTGTCTTGTATACCATGAATTGAGTGTATACACTACACTTTTGAACAGGAAAACGAGCAAAGGCATTTCTATAGTATAGTTAAATATCAGATGGAATGATTGATTGATTGACTTATTTAGCGTCATTTTCATGCCTTTGAGGACTAACAGACGAATAACATATAAAGGCCATATAAATGTTAAGCTGCTCTTATTTATCTAACAGTTTATATAAATATTATTAATTAAGTCACTGAAAATATGGTTCTGTATTTAATAATATTTTTGTAATAGTTAACATCGGTCAGGATATTTTCATTTTGTTACATCAGTTGTGAATTTTTAATGTAGTCTGTAGAACGGACTAAGCTCTCCCGACTGGGTCCGTTAAATAGCAATGTTGGGAAAGCCGCGTTTGAGAACGTTGATTGGCTAGTTGCTGCAACAGAAAGTTTGAAGGACGTCACAGTGTAAAAAGCGTTCAATTGCTATGAATTGTAGGACAGGCATAGAATTCCCCGCTTTTTCACTGGGGTTAACAGACTTGGTTCGGGAGATATCAGGTTCTGGGATAGACTCGATTTAAATCTACTAATCTGGTATGTTTAAAATTATAAAAAAGTGTCATCGATACATTTAATATGAATATATTATGTCCTGAATACAAATATCACAGATAAATGTCACAATAATACAAATATTAGATCTGTATTACATCATTTTCATAATTGTCAACTAGAATATATTCCTGTTAGATCAGTACATATATTTGAGACATATATAATATATATATTACACTGGATGAACCATTAGATTTTACAACTTATTTCCAAAGGGACCTTTATGAAAAAAATAAATATCAAGGTCTTAAATTGTTGCTGTATTAGCTATATGGACTTAGTTCAACAGGGAAAAAATCTACAATTTATGTTACTTATAATGAAACTCTAACTAGTTGAATTACATTTAGGAGTTTAGATTTCCAATCATTCTTTCATGTTTCTATTATCGCAGAATCTATCAAATTTGCATTAAAATTAATGATCACAGAAAGACTTGAATGCTGACATACATATAACCGGTGAATTACTTACATGTTTATATGTCACATATCAAATACTTAAATATTGATAATATTTATATAAAAAAAACAGTGCTTGCTCTTCAAATTTCATTCTCTCAATGAGTTGTAATTTCACTTTTTTTTTTAAATAAACAGATCTAGTCTATTTTTATTTTATTTCTTCTTCTTCTTCTTTTCTTCTTCTTGTTGTTGTTGTTGTTGTTGTTGTTGTTGTTCTTCTTCTTCTTCTTCTTCTTCTTCTTCTTCTTCTTCTTCTTTTTCTTCTTCTTCTTCTTCAAGTGGGAATACCTTGTATCTTTTTTGAAACAGCAGGTCCACGTAATATAACCCAACGTGACATCTTCAATCAGGCGTTGAAAACAAAACACATAAAATAACTTTATCTGTACTGTCTAACGTTTTCTCATACAGATGGTTATCTTACATTTCACTTTTAATTGCTCGCCTGTTTTCTTTGTTAATTACAATTGTTTATTCAAAAGTTTTGAAAGTAGTTTGGCCGCACTGATTTGTTAGGGGATGAATCATTACATATGACACTTCAAACGGACATGTCGTCTGCATCGAAGTTGTCGTAAATCATGGAAGAAACACACTGGTACTATTTATTTATATCCATGTATTATTTGTGTTTTCGGATGTTAAACTTACTTTTATATAATAAATATATGAAGTACACACGTCTTAACAGACAGAGCGGGCATTTAACTTTGCATTAACGCGTAGAGATTAATGTCGTTTTATCAGGATCACTATATTTAAATTTTATCGCAATTTTCATGCCATCCAGGGCTAACAGACCAGTAAACCCAACCACCACCTTTTTTTTTGATCCTGGAATGTTAACCAGTACTCGAGCACGCCCACCTCAGCAAGTAACTGGTATCCGATTTGTCACTCGAATCAGTGATTGTTAGACGAATGGTACTGAGACGCAATGTCATTCTCAACACAACTTCGGATTTGATTGAGCCTGACCTCGTCAGGAATCGCTATGTTCAAGTAGCTGCAAAGCATTCTCGTTCACACCTGATTGCGTTGAGACGGTCTCGAACTCACAACCTAAGATGACCAATGTTTGTCATATGTGATGTGTGTTCCTGTAAGCAAACAACAATACTGTCAAAGGGAGAGTGACTTTACATTTGTCAAAGAATCAAAATGTGCACGATGAGATAAGCACAATTGGTCTACCTCGGCAAAAGGAAGTATGACGATATTGGTTGAGTACGTACGACTGGCTGAACATTTGCACGGGTTTGTTCGTGACGTGTGATACCTGAAGTATACTAGGATTACCGTGATTGCTTCAGACTGCATTTTCATGACTTTGTCAAGTAGAGTAAATCTAGCATTCAATGATACACCGGCCTGTTCGTATCTGCCACATTCTTTCCTGTTCTACTTTTCTGCTATAATAAATGACCCCTAAACAATCCATGAGTAACAAAAATGCTCGAACCTAGACCCAAACACATATATAGCAAAAAGTATGCACATATCTTATGTATTTATATAAAAATAATTATTGGGAACATATTAACATTGTGTTTATTAATGTATCTCTTCACATTTGTATACACGGATATATATCACGGGTAATCCATTACGACACTCGCCATTGTGATGGCTGTAGAGTATAGGAATTGTCACCCGGGGGTATTCGACGATGATAATAGGGCAGACGTGTTTAACATGTGAAACATTGTATAATTTTTTTTTAACAATAACATACATTATTTAATCTTACTGGGTGATTGTATGTACAATAATACACGTTTCTTCGTTTGTAAATGGTATTACATAACTACTTAAAGAAAGCCCTTTTTACATAAATACACTAATTTTTACATTAACCTAAAATATAGTATTGTAGGACATGTACATCTATTTACATTTAAATACACTTCTGATATAACATATGTTTTATACGGATCTACTCTTCAAAGCTGTAAACCACGTATTTCCATGTATTTCTATAGTCGCCAGTCTTGATCATATACAACGCTTGCTTTTGTAAAAAAGACAAACGTCTTGACAAGTTCGACCGAGAACAAAAGAAAATTATTTTATCGATAATCGAATAACGTTTTTGATTAGTTGATTCAAACAATCGGACTACCTCTGAGATTTCTATAGTAGCTCAAAAGAGTATGGTTTGGATGTATTTCTATATTCATTATTTTTATATTAATAGATATTTTCTATGACAAAGATCTTGTACAAATTAACTGTCTTGACTTCCGTCCGAAAAATATTTTTATATTTCATTTTGATATTACAGAGACGGTTTGTTTCAGCCAATCAGATGTTACTACCAGACTCAAGCGTTTCTTCTGCACAACTTGTTAAGACGTTTGTCTTTTGGAAAAGCAATAGTTGCATATGATCAAGACTATAGTCGCACACATTACTACTATGACGGAATTGGCCGAGAACGTACGATTGGGTGAACACGCGCATGGGTTTGATCGTGACGTTTGATACCGGAAGTATGATAGGATGATGGGAACTGGTTCCAGTCTCCGTTTTCTAAAGTAGAGTCAGTCTTACGTTCAAGGATGCACGGACCTGTTTGCGTGGTAATTACTCGATCACATCCTTTTCTGTTCCAGTTGTATCCTGTTTAAACTATTAATGGAATAAATGGCCTTAAGTACTCCACAGACAACAAACCAAGCTCGAACTACAACACAAACAAGTACAAACTACAGCACAAACAAGTATAAACTACAGCACAAACAAGTACAAACTACAGTACAAACAAGTACAAACTACAACACAAACAAGTACAAACTACAGCACAAGCAAAAAACAAAGGAAAAAGTATTCATTTATCTTATACGCATATTTACATCTATTAAAAACGCATTAATTGGGAATGTTTTTACATGGTTTAACATTTAAATACACAAATGCCATACTTCTCAAGGACATGCTATTACATTTAAATACACAAATATCATACTACTCTAGGATATGCTTTTACATTTAAATACACAAATGTCATACTACTCAAGGACATGCTATTACATTTAAATACACAAATGTCATACTACTCTAGGACATGGTATTACATTTAAATACACAAATGTCATACTACTCAAGGACATGCTATTACATTTAAATACACAAATGTCATACTACTGTAGGACATGCTATTACATTTAAATACACAAATGTCATGCTACTCAATGACATGCTATTACATTTAAATACACAAATGTCATACTACTCAAGGACATGCTATTAAATGTCATACTACTCAAGGAAATGCTATTACATTTAAATAAACAAATGTCATAGTACTCTAGGACATGTATTACATTTAAATACACAAATATCATACTACTCTAGGACATGGTATTACATTTAAATACACATATGTCATATTACTGTAGGACACGCTATTACATTTATATAAACAAATGTCATACTACTGAAGGACATGCCATTACATTTAAATACACAAATGTCATACTACTCAAGGACATGCTATTACATTTAAATATTTAAATACACAAATGTCATACTACTCTAGGACACAGTATTACATTTAAATATACAAATGTCATACTACTCAAGGAGCTGCTATTACATTTAAATACACAAATGTCATATTAATCAAGGACATGGTACTACATTTAAATACACAAATGTCATACAACTGAAGGACATGCTATAACATTTAAATACACAAATGTCATACTACTCAAGGAGCTGCTATTACATTTAAATACACAAATGTCATACTACTCTAGGACATGCTATTACATTTAAATATACAAATGTCATACTACTCGTGGACATGCTATTACATTTAAATACACAAATGTCATACTACTCTAGGACATGCTATTACATTTATATACACAAATGTCATACTACTCTAGGACATGTTATTACATTTATATACACAAATGTCATATTACTGTAGGACATGCTGTTACATTTAAATACACAAATGTCATACTGTTGTAGGACATGCTATTACATTTAAATACACAAATGTCATACTACTCGAGGACATGCTGTTACATTTAAATACACAAATGTCATACTACTCTAGGACATGGTATTACATTTAAATATATAGTACACAAATGTCATACTACTCTAGGACATGCTGTTACATTTAAATACACATATGTCATACTATTCTATGACATGGTATTACATTTAAATACACAATTGTCATACTATTCTAGGACATGGTATTACATTTAAATACACAAATGTCATACTGTTGTAGGACATGCTATTACATTTAAATACACAAATGTCATACTACTCGAGGACATGCTGTTACATTTAAATACACAAATGTCATACTACTCGAGGACATGCTGTTACATTTAAATACACAAATGTCATACTACTCTAGGACATGGTATTACATTTAAATATATAGTACACAAATGTCATACTACTCTAGGACATGCTGTTACATTTAAATACACAAATGTCATACTATTCTATGACATGGTATTACATTTAAATACACAAATGTCATACTATTATAGGACATGATACTACATTTAAATACACAAATGTTATACTATTCTATGACATGGTATTACATTTAAATACACAAATGTCATACTATTATAGGACATGGTATTACATTTAGATTAAATAAATTTATTTTATCACGATAGCGATGAAAGCTCAGAGCTGACATGACATGATTTTACATGTACATAAATTAATGCCGTATGACAAGGTTTGACATGTACATACCTGTATGCCGCATGATATGATTTTCCATGTTCATACATTAATACCGTATGACATTGTTTTACATGTACATACATTAATACCGTATGACATTGCTTAAATGTACATACTTTAATGCCGTATGACATTGTTTTACATGTAGATACATTAATACCGTATGACATTGTTTTACATGTACATGCATTAATGCCGTATGACATGAATTTACATGTACATACATTAATACCGTATGACATTGTTTTACATGTGCATACATTAATACCGTATGACATGAATTTACATGTACATACATTAATACCGTATGAAATGGTTCTACATGTACATAAATTTATGCCATATGACATGAATTTACATGTACATACATTAATGCCGTATGACATTGTTTTACATGTACATACATTAATGCCGTATGACATGAATTTACATGTACATACATTAATACCATATGACATTGTTTTACATGTACATACATTAATACCGTATAAAATGGTTCTACATGTACATACATTAATGCCGTATGACATGATTTACATGTACATACATTAATACCGTATGACATTGTTTTACATGTACATACATAATTACCGTATGACATGATTTTACATGTACATACATTAATACCGTACGACATTGTTTTAAATGTACATACTTTTATGCCGTATGATATTGTTTTACATGTACATACAATAATGCCGTAGTCTTACATGTACATACAATAATGCCGTATGACATTGTTTTACATGTACAAGCATTAATGCCGTATGACATGATTTTACCTGTACATACATTAATGACGTATGACATGATTTTACAAGTAAATACATTAATGCCATATGGCATGATTTTACATGTACATACATTAATGACGTATGACATGATTTTACATGTAAATACATTAATGCCATATGGCATGATTTTACATGTACATACATTAATGCCTGATAACATTGATTTACATGTACATACATTAATGTCGTATGACATGGTTTTAAATGTACAAGCATTAATGCCGTATGACATGATTTTACCTGTACATACATTAATGCCGAATGATATTATTATACATGTACATACATTAATACCGTATGACATTGTTTTACATGTACATACCTGTATGCTGTATGACATAGTTTTACATGTACATACATTAATACCGTATGACATTGTTTTACATGTACATACATTAATGCCGTATGACATGAATTTACATGTTCATACATTTATACCATATGCCATTGTTTTACATGTACATACATTAATGCCGCATGACATGATTTTATATGTTCATACATTAATACCGTATGACATTGTTTTACATGTACATACATTAATGCTGTATGACATGATTTTACATGTACATACATTAATGCCGTAACATGGTTTTACATGTACATACATTAATGCCGTATGACATGATTTTACATGTACATACATTAATGACGTATGACATGATTTTACAAGTAAATACATTAATGCCATATGGCATGATTTTGCATGTACATACATTAATGACGTATGACATGATTTTACATGTAAATACATTAATGCCATATGGCATGATTTTACATGTACATATATTAATGCCTGATGACATTGATTTACATGTACATACATTAATGCCGTATGACATGATTTTACATGTACATACATTAATACCGTACGACATTGTTTTAAATGTACATACTTTAATGCCGTATGACATTGTTTTACATGTACATACATTAATGCTGTAGTCTTAAATGTACATACAATAATGCCGTATGACATTGTTTTACAAGTACATGCATTAATGCCGTATGATTTTACCAGTACATACATTAATACCGAATGAAATTATTATACATGTACATACATTGAAGCCATATGACATTGTTTTACATGTACATACATTAATGCCGTAATATGGTTTTACATGTACATACCTGTATGCCGTATGACATGTTTTTTACATGTACATACATTAATGCCGTATGGCATGATTTTACATGTACATACATTAATGCAGTATGACATTGTTTTACATGTACATACATTAATGACGTATGGAATGGTTCTACATGCACATACATTAATGCCATATGACATGGTTTTACATGTACATACATTAATGTCGTATGAAATGGTTCTACATGTACATACATTAATGCCGTATGACATGGGTTTACATGTATATACATTAATGACGTATGAAATGGTTCTACATGTACATACATTAATGCCGTATGATATGGTTTTACATGTACATACATTAATGTCGTATGAATTGGTTTTACATGTACATACATTAATGACGTATGACATGGTTTTACATGTACATACATTAATGCCGTATAATATTGTTTAAATGTAAATACCTGTATGCTGTATGTAATGGTTATACATGTATTTGCCTGTATGCCGTATGACATGGTTTTACATGTACATACCTCTATGCTAGATGACATGGTTTTACATGTACATACCTTAATGCTCTATGACATGATTTTACATGTTCATTGCTATATGCTATATGATATGGTTTCACATGTACATACATGTATGCTATATGACACGATTTTACATGTTTATACCTGTATGCCATATGCCATATGGTTTTACATGTACAAACCTGTATACTGTATGACATGATTTTACAGGTACATACCTGTATGTTGTATGACATAGTTTTACATGTACATACCTGTATCTTATATGAAATGGTTTTACATGTACATACCTGTATGTTGTATGACATGGTTTTACATCTACATACCTGTATGTTTTATGGTATGGGTTTACATGTATATACCTGTTTGCTATATGACATGGTTTTACATGTTTATACCTGTATGCTATGTGACATGGTTTTACATGTACATACCTGTATGTTGTATGACATGGTTTTATATGTATATACCTGTATGCTATATGACATGGTTTTACATGTATATACCTGTATGCTATATGACATGGTTTTACATGTACATACCTGTATGCTATATGACATGGTTTTACATGTATATACCTGTATCTTATATGACATGGTTTTACATGTATGCTGTATGACACAGTTTTACATGTACATACCTGTATGCTATATGACATGGTTTTACATTTACATACCTGTATGCTATATGACATGGTTTTACATGTACATACCTGTATGCTATATGACATAGTTCTACATGTACATACCTTTATCTTATATGAAATGGTTTTACATGTACATACCTGTATGTTGTATGACATGGTTTTACATCTACATACCTGTATATTTTATGATATGTGTTTACATGTATATACCTGTTTGCTATATGACATGGTTTTACATGTTTATACCTGTATGCTATGTGACATGGTTTTACATGTACATACCTGTATGTTGTATGACATGGTTTTACATGTATATACCTGTATGCTATATGACATGGTTTTACATGTATATACCTGTATGCTATATGACATGGTTTTACATGTATATACCTGTATCATGGTTTTACATGTATATACCTGTATCTTATATGACATTGTTTTACATGTATGCTGTATGACACAGTTTTACATGTACATACCTGTATGCTATATGACATGGTTTTACATTTACATACCTGTATGCTATATGACATGGTTTTACATGTACATACCTGTATGCTATATGACATGGTTTTACATGTACATACCTGTATATTCCTTGGTAAGGTTTTACATGTATATACCTGTATGCTATATGATATGGTTTTACATGTACATACCTGTATGCTATATGACACGGTTTTACATGTACATACCTGTATGCTATATGACATGGTTTTACATGTACATACCTTGATTCTATATGACACCGTTTTACATGTACATACATGTATGCTGTATGACTTCCTGGCATAAATGCTGTTAGTCATACCTTAACATTTACAATCTACTATTGACGATCGAACTCACATCTCTAGTGAGACCCACAGTGCATGTACTTACATACGCACACATTAATAGCATAATGCATGTTAATACATTTATACACATTAATGCCATAGTGCATGTTTATACATTTATACACATTAATACCATAGTGCATGTTTATACATTTGTACACATTAATGCAATAGTACATGTTTATACATTTATACTCGTTATTGCTATAGTGCATATTTATACGTCCATACACATTAATGCAATAGTGCATGTTTATACATTTATACACATTAATGTCATAGTGCATGTTTATACATTTATACACGTTAATGCTTTAGTGCTTGTTTTTACATTTATACACATTAATGTCATAGTGCATTTATATACGTCCATACACATTAATGCCATAGTGCATGTTTATACATTTGTACACATTAATGCCGTCGTGCATGTTTATAGATTTATACACAGTAATGCCACGGTGCATGTTTTAACATACACATTACTGCCATATTGCATGTTTATACATTTATACACAATAATGCCATAGTTCATGTTTATACATGTACATTTTACGTCCATACACATTAATGCCATAGTGCATGTTTATATGTCCATACACATTAATGCCATCGTGCATGATTATACATTTATACACATTAATGTCAAGGTGCATGTTTATACATCCATACTCATTTATGCTGTAGTGCATGTTTATAAATTTATACACATTAATATCATAGTGCATGTTTATACGTCCATACACAATAATGTCATAGTTCATGTTTATACATTTATACACATTAATATCATACTGCATGTTTATACGTCCATACACATTAATGCTATAGTGCATGTTTATACATTTATACACATTAATATCATAGTGCATGTTTATACGTCCATACACAATAATGTCATAGTTCATGTTTATACATTTGTACACATTAATGCAATAGTGCAGGTTTATATATTTGTACACATTAATGCCATAGTGCATGTTTATACATTTCTACAGATTATTATCATAGTGCATTTTCATACATCCATACATATTAATGCCTTAGTGCTTGTTTATACATTTCTACACATGAATGCCCTTGTGAATGTTTATTCGTCCATACATATTAATGCCGTAATGCATTTTTATACATTTGTACACATAAATGTAATAGTCCATGTTTATACATTGATACACATTAATGCCATAGTGCATGTTTATACATTTGTACACATAAATATAATAGAGGATGTTTATACATTTATACAAATTAATGCCACAGGACATGTTTATTCATTTATACACATTAATGTCATATTGCATGTTTATACATTTATACACATCAATGCCAAGTGCATGTTTATACATTCATAACACTAATGTCATAGTGCATTTAAAACGTCCATACACATTAATGCCGTAGTGCATATTTATACACGTTTATGTCATAATGCCTGTTTATACGTCCATACACATTAAAGCCATAGTGCATGTTGATACATTTATACACATTAATGTCAGAGTACATGTTTATACACTTATACACATTAATGCCATAGTGCATGTTTATAAGTTGATACACATTAATGCCATAGTGCATGTTTATACATTCAAACACATTTATGCTATAGTGCATGTTTATACGTCCTTACACATTAATGCCGTAATGCATGTTTATACATTTCTATACATTATTGTCATAGTGCATTTTTATACGTCCATACATATTAATGCCTTAGTGCATTTTTATTCATTTATACACACTAATACCATTGTGAATGTTTATACGTCCATACACATTAATGCCGTAATGCATGTTTATACATTTGTACACATAAATATAATAGTTTATGTTTATTCATGTGTACACATAAATGTAATAGTGCATGTTTATACATGTATACACATTAATGCCATAGTGCATGTTCATAAATTTATACACATTAATGTCATAGTGTATTTTTATACGTCCATACATATTAATGCCATAGTGCATGTTTATACATTTATATACATTAATATCATAGTGCATGTTTATACGTCCATACACAATTATATCATAGTTCATGTTCATACATTTGTACACATTAATACAATAGTGCATGTGTATATATTTGTACACATTAATGCCGTAATGCATGTTTGTAGATTTATACACAGTAATGCCACAGTGCATGTTTAAACATACACATTAATGCCATAGTGCATGTTTATACATTTATACACATTGATGTCATAGTGCATGTTTATACGTCCATACATATTAATGCCACAGTGCATGTTTATACATTTATACTCATTAATGTCATAGTGCATGTTTATACATTTATACACATTAATGTGATAGTGCATGTTTATACATTTATACACATTAATGTCATAGTGCATGTTTATACATTTATACACATTAATGTCATAGTGAATGTTTATACATTTATACACATTAATGTCATAGTGCATGTTTATACATTTATACTCATTAATGTCATAGTGCATGTTTATACATTTATACACATAAATGTCATAGTGCATGTTTATACATTGATACACATAAATGTCAGAGTGCCTGTTTATACTTTTATACACATTAATGCCATAGTGCATGTTTATACATTTATACTCATTAATGTCATAGTGCATGTTTATACATTTATACACATTAATGTCATAGTGCATGTTTATACATTTATACACATTAATGTCATAGTGCATGTTTATACATTTATACACATTAATGTCATAGTGCATGTTTATACATTTATACACATTAATGTCATAGTGCATGTTTATACGTCCATACATATTAATGTCATAGTGCATGTTTACACATTTATACTCATTAATGTCATAGTGCATGTTTATACATTTATACACATTAATGTCATAGTGCATGTTTATACATTTATACACATTAATGTCATAGTGCATGTTTATACATTTATACACATTAATGTCATAGTGCATGTTTATACATTTATACTCATTAATGTCATAGTGCATGTTTATACATTTATACACATAAATGTCATAGTGCCTGTTTATACATTTATACACATTAATGTCATAGTGCATGTTTATAAGTTGATACACATTAATGCCATAGTGCATGTTTATACATTTATACAGATTATTATCATAGTGCATTTTCATAAGTCCATACATATTAATGCCTTAGTGCTTGTTTATACATTTCTACACATGAATGCCCTTGTGAATGTTTATTCGTCCATACATATTAATGCCGTAATGCATTTTTATACATTTGTACACATAAATGTAATAGTCCATGTTTATACATTGATACACATTAATGCCATAGTGCATGTTTATACATTTGTACACATAAATATAATAGAGGATGTTTATACATTGATACAAATTAATGCCACAGGGCATGTTTATTAATTTATACACATTAATGTCATATTGCATGTTTATACATTTATACACATTAATGCCAAGTGCATGTTTATACATTCATAACATTAATGTCATAGTGCATTTAAAACGTCCATACACATTAATGCCGTAGTGCATATTTATACACGTTTATGTCATAATGCCTGTTTATACGTCCATACACATTAAAGCCATAGTGCATGTTGATACATTTATACACATTAATGCCAGAGTACATGTTTATACACTTATACACATCAATGTCATAGTGAATTTCATACGTCCATACACATTAATGCCATAGTGCATGTTTATAAGTTGATACACATTAATGTCATAGTGCATGTTTATGAATTGATACACATTAATGCCATAGTGCATGTTTATACATTTATGCACATTAATGTCATAGTGCATGTTTATACATTGATACACATTAATGTCATAGTGCATATTTATACATTGATACACATTAATGTCATTGTGCATGTTTTTACACTTATACACATTAATGTCATAGTGCATGTTTATGAATTTATACACATTAATGCCATAGTGCATGTTTGTACGTCCATACACATTAATGCCATAGTGCATGTTTATACATTGATACACATTAATGTCATAGTGCATATTTATACATTGATACACATTAATGTCATAGTGCATGTTTTTACACTTATACACATTAATGTCATAGTGCATGTTTATACGTCCATACCCATTGATGCCATAGTGCATGTTTATATATTTATACACATTAATGCCATAGAGCATATTTATACGTCCATACACATTAATGTCATAGTACATGTTTGTACGTCCATACACATTAATGCCATAGTGCATGTTTATACATTGATACACATTAATGTCATAGTGCATATTTATACATTGATACACATTAATGTCATTGTGCATGTTTTTACACTTATACACATTGATGTCATAGTGCATGTTTATACGTCCATACCCATTGATGCCATAGTGCATGTTTATATATTTATACACATTAATGTCATAGTGCATGATTATACGTCCATACACATAAATGCCTTAGTGCATGTTTATACATTTGTACACATAAATGCAAAAGTGCATGTTTATATATTTGTACACATAAATGCCATAATGCATGTTTATACAATTATACACTTTAATGTCATAGTGCGTGTTTATACCTTTCTACACATAAATGCCATATTGCATATTTATATATTTGTACTCATTAATGACATAGTGCATGTTTATACATTTATATATATTAATGCCATAATGCGTGTTTATACATTTATTTCTACACATTAATACCATAGTGCATGTTTTTACATTTGTACACATTAATGGAATAGTGCATGTCTATACATTTATACGCATTAATGCAATAGTGCATGTTTATACATTTATACGCACTAATGCAACAGTATATGTCTATACATTTATACACATTAATGCAAAAGTGCATGTTTATATAATTGTTCACATTAATGCCATATTGCATGTTTATACATTTATACACATTAATGCAAAAGTGCATGTTTATACATTTGTACACAGTGACGTCATAGTGCATGTTTATACATATACACATATTTATGCCAGGTTGCATGTGTATACTTTTGTACACATAAATGTCATATTGCATGTTTATACATTATACACATTAATGCGATAGTGCATGTTTGTACAACTCTGATAATGTACGCGCCTTACTCTTATTTTATACCTTAACATGACTATTAATGTCTCACTTCACAGTTATACCCTTATTTCCGTACGGTAACTTGATTCTTACGCTAAAAACGGACCTATGTAATTTGGTTTTGAAATATTTTCAAATGATTCATAGTGGCAAGGAATTATTTAAAGATAGAAGTCCTTGATAGTGGTTGTGATTTCTTGCTGCAGATGAGTAGAGCAAATGTTACCATAGCATATACTGTAATAAGACATCACTGGTGTTAAAAAGTGACTTTTTTAGGATTTCAACATATGCATGTATTTATGAATATTTGAGGATTTATTTTTTTCAAAAAGCTCAGGGTGTCACTGCACCCTCTTTAAAAAACCCAAAACAAGCTGGAATTTCAAACGTATTTGGACGTCTGCAACATCAACTTTTGTACAATCGGACAGTTCTGTGAGAGTCTATCCCAATCGGAACATCAATCGGAACATCGCTCGGTTATTTCCGTAAACATCCGAAATATCGGAACCAGTTCAACAACAATAACAACAACAACAATAATAATAACAAATATGGCGGGGAATTTGGCCCAGAAAGGACCAGTTCCTTAGGGCAAATCCTCGCGCAAAAGTAACGTTGAAAACGTTTGATGTTGAGTTGTCTGGATTTTCGAGTGATTTATGTCTGACAAAAATATTAAACTCTAACGCTGCTTCTGATGTGCCTTTTCCACGTGTTTTCTGTGAAACGGAGCGGCATTGTGATACTGTCTCAATCTGAAACGGAGCGGCTGTTTTCTTTTAAAAGCAAATTTTACAAGGGTTGGCAACTGTTAAACGCATTCGCTGAAGACCAGTTCTTCGAACCTTCTGATGAATACTCGAAAGTAGCACTTTGCAAACTACTGATATTTATATTTGATTGCAATGGTAAGACCCAAAGTTAATGTCACGATGTGTACAAGAAATAATATTACTACCGTTGACTCCCTTTTTCTGTTAAATGGAAATGTGCGTTTCTGAGTTTAAACTACATGCGTGTCATGTGTTACATTTATTATTTGAATCTGTATGAATTTCGTTCTTAACTATTCAGAAGTTTGTCATCACTGCGCATGCGTGAATGACAATGCACATAATGCGCACTAAATTCAATACTGAACGAGTTATTTACAAACTAAAAAGCCGCGCAAGCTATCCTTGGAAACAGCCTTAGCAAATATCAACACCAGTCTTCTCAGCTTTCATCGTAAGTCCGCCCAGAGTTACAAAAATTGTCAGTCAAATGACGTCAAGTCTGAAATAATGGAAAACAGTGCAACCGTGAACTTTGACTACGTTTTTTTTTTCCTAACCAAATATTCAGTATTTAACGCTTCAAAATGCAACAATAATTATTAATGGTCATTTATTTGCACAGGCTGCGTGTTCGAATAATATCACCGAGCTGAAGGAGGTCGTTGGACGAGAGTTATTGTTCAAAACGGTCCTCGAGATACAAGACGAACCGTCCAACCCATTTTCAGATGTTGACCCTGTCGTCGCTGATGTTATGGACACATTCGTTGACGCAATCAACGCAACCCAAGAAAAACTAGCGGAGACGGTGACTGTCTTTTCAACGTTGTTTCCATTTTATTATCCGTTACGGAGAACCTGACAGTGAAACTGAGGTATCATACATGTCTGAAACTAACCAAGAACCAAGAACTGTACATGCTTCAGCCTCTTCGGTGAATGTCGTAAACATCCCAATCAGATTAATTTACCCATTTGCCAATGGACGTAAAGATGTCACATACAGACACTGAATACAGTTTTTACACCATCACGCGACACTAACACCGCAAGCCAGCTTGCGATACTGTGGTGCGCCATGGGGAAATTACCACAGCCTGGGACTTGGTACGCGGTTAATCACTTCACAGCTGTTTCATACGTCGTCGAGTTTGAACCACTTCCAGATGCAGCTGACAGCTCTTTTAAGATAACAAGCTCACCAGTGCAAGAGAACAACAAGATAATTCGTTTATCATCAGCATCCCCACCGGAATGGAAAACCCCAAGAAAAAAGCCGGTAATCTACCGAGTCCATTATTTCCAATGAGTTTTTAGTTTCCAGTCAGTTTGAGTGTTTGGACACTTGTAAATTTGAAAATGGTAATGACAGTGACAGTGATAATGCTAACGATTGTGAAATTGATGGTAATAAACACAATGACGGATACACCCACATGAAACCAAACCCTAGTGGTCATTTCCTGAACAACAACGAAGTTTTTGAACAATTACTTTCTACTGAAACTACACTGAAAACTATACGTCGGTGACGAAAGGAAAACTCATATGTGATTATTGAACATAATCCAACAGACAATGACAAGCGAAATGACTTTCCAAACGTTTTCGGGGTGTGGAATTTGGTCACGGATACTACAGTTAATCAGGACTTTCATTTGACATCTAGTAATAAATTGAAATGCCTATACAAGAGAGATAGAAAATACTGCTCTAATTGTCAAACAAAAAAGTGAGTTACACCCCAATTGATCCACAGCCTACAAATGTTGTAACTATACATAGTTAGTATGCGAAATTGAAAGAAGACAAACAATTAAAAAAGAGAAGATTTACAGTAACTAACGCGCCAGAAAACTTAAAATAAGTTATATACCGAGCACTTATCGAGTATTGTGGTGTTTGGCAAGAGAAGAACCAAACCTCATAGAAATTCTAAGTCCGCTAAAGCATACAAACGGACTGACCCAAACATTTTAAACGAGAAGTACTAAAAAGACGAAAGATGTGATTACTGATATGGGACTTGAAGACATATAAATGCGCAAAGATCAAGCCGCCAACTGCAAGACAAGATATATCACGAAAAACGTAAAGTCAGTCAGCAGCCAACCATTCACAACGCCGCAGATGAAGTTTTAACTGTTATGGGCCAAATCCACGATCAATCATTTATACAAGAAATGGTCCTTACGAAAGGAAAATAATCTGTTACGATTTTATATAGTGCGAACCAAATGTCCGATTTTAAGGGAAAGTGTGTGGCTAACAATAATAGTATAACTGAGTAGACCGAACGTTTTACTTGGGGAAGATGTTTGTTACAACAATGACTTGCAAAATAGAGGTGTCACAAGTAGGAAACAGGACGATATCCTGTAGTTTTAGGTCCTGTATGCTTGCACTGGGACGCGGAGCAATCGACATACCATAACTTATTTTCACATGTAAATGACAAATAAGGTAGTGATGTAACGATAGGGACAGACGACGAGAAAGCCATGAGAAATGCTCTCAAGAGTAATTTTTCAAATGCACAGTTTTTACTCTGCACAAAACATTTAAAATACAATATCAGCCATTACATACAGAAACATGGCTGTGGAGAGAGACAGGCAAAGGATTTTAACCTTAATTTTCAGTGACAATGATGCTCTTGTGTATAATGACAATGATTGGGATTTTGCACAGAGGGAAGACGACCTTTATGACGAAATTTAAATGTGAAACCAGTAACGGTTCATATTTATTTGCAGCATTATTCGCTCTTATTCTCTGTCTAAACCCTTTAAGTTTGTGCATCAGTTATCGAAAAGAATATTTAGACAATTTTATTTGGGTAATTTATATATCTTTTACACTCAATTTTGACCCATATTTCAGACGTGTGCGTATGTGCGTGCGTGCGTGCGTGTGTGTGTGTGTGTGATATGTTTATATGACAATACAATATATTAACTAATTGATAGTTTATAATTGAACAGTTTTATAATGTTTTATTTGTTTCTTGTGTCTTCTTTGTATATATAAATGTATTAATGAACATGACAAAAGAACAAATAAATTATAATTGCATATTCCAGTATTATGTTTTTTCCTTTTCATGCCATGATTTATTGCCATTTTCAGACGCATCATCTCTCTATTCATTAAACGATAAAGTTCATTAATTCACAAAACGGAGGATACCATCCATATTTTCAGTATTTTGTCAATATAAAAGAATATGATTTCATTGCAAGCAAAATTAGTTTTTTTTTAAAATTCCAGGTGTATATATTGCTATTAATTAAAAATACAGGATATGCATCTATTTGTAGTCTCTTTAATCCCATTCTCATTGATAATATTAATTTGAAAATTATTTTTAAAGCAATAATTGTCGTTACTTTGGAACACAAATGTATAGAGACACGGATCAACGCATATTTCAATTATGAGTGATTATCACTGATGAATAACCGTTTATCTGCGCCGAATAAAATAAGTAAATAAAGTCAATAATAATGTATGGTAAATCCTTTATCAAAGACAATTTAGTGAGATAAACGAGAAAAAACACAAACACGCTTAATTTAAGTGTATTTTAGCCACTTTGCGGTGTTATGTGGTAGTATAGGGTAGTATGGGGCAGTATGTGGTATTATGGGGTAATATGGGGTATTATGTGGTAGTAGTGGGTAAATCGTGCCACCCCACTAGAAATAACATTTCTACCTTTGACTCCCTTTATCTGTTAAATGGGAATGTTACTTGCAGTCTTGAAACTAGATGTTTTGCATAACTGGTAAGAAGAGAAACGTTTGTTGACAGTCTTCTATGTCAGTTGGTTGAACATTTGCCCTGTAAGCAAAAGGTCCTGGGTTCGAATACCAGACCTACTGCATTTTATTCTTGACCGTTTTCATTAACAACGGATACCGCAGTACGGTATAGTCAGGGCTTTTTATTAAGTTTTGAAATAGGAGGGTGAAAGTAAAAAGTAGAAGTGGCGTCTCGGGGTCCTCTGCAAAAGGAAGAAGAAACTCAGCTGAAAACTGTCGGGTGTTCAAGTAAGAATAGCTGGAGAAAAAACCCGGACCCCTGCTTCTAACGACAGCCCTGCCAGTATTAAGTGTTTTCTATCATATCTCTCAATTTGCATGTAAACATTCCTGAAAATTTCCATAAACAATGTAAGGGAGATTACTTATAATTGTGTATATTACTATATGGGTGTTCTTGATTACCGCCCCTTACAACTTTGCTACTATCCAACAAAAGAATCATTAAAAATATTCAGGAGCTTGATATTTTTTAAGAGAACGTACCTCTGATATTTTGTTTAATGCAGTTATCAAATTATCTACTGGCATTTCTCGTTCATACACTATTACTGCAGATTGATACATTGTTGGGAATTAGGAAAATCCATCGTGATCATTAATGTTAAAACATTAATTATCAAATGAAATTATTTCTACAAGGGGTCCTTTTGTGGCAGGGTTCTCCATAGCACATTCTCAATGTCACATACACTGGGGGACCAAAAAAAACCTTTTAAAATATTGAAAAAGGTTCCTATTTGAGTGTAAAACATACTTTGACTCCCATCACTCCAAAATTGAGGGACCTCTCGTGAGATATACGTTTACTTAACCCTAACTTCTAGAGATTTGTGGAACCATAAATTCTCCATTGGAGATTGTACTATCAAAATAACTCCCGTGGAATTAGAAATTTGACTTGGAAAGCACCCAAAGTGAAATATAGAATAATAAAATACCTCTTGGAAAAGATGGTAACATTTCAAAATTTGTATAACTTCGTGAAATGTTAACTTACACTGGCATGTAAACTATCAGTCTGTTAACGAAAGTTTTGAAAATATAAATAAACCATTTTATAAGAACTACTGAGTACTGGCCAAATGCCAGCAGGGCTTATGTTGTGGTAAGTTGTCCGTCGGTTAAAGGCCAGCAGTGCTGTTGTAGTGGTGAGTTGTCCGTTGGTTAAAGGCCAGCAGGGCTGTTGTAGTGGTAAGTTGTCCGTCGGTTAAAGGCCAGCAGGGCTTTTGTCGTGGTAAGTTGTCCGTCGGTTAAACGCCAGCAGGGCTGTTGTAGTGGTAAGTTGTCCGTCGGTTAAATGCCAGCAGAGCTGTGGTAGTGGTAAGTTGTCCGTCGGTTAAAGGCCAGCAGGGCTGTTGTTGTGGTGAATTGTCCGTTAGTTAAAGGCCAGCAGGGCTGTTGTAGTGGTAAGTTGTCCGTCAGTTAAAGGCCAGCAGGGCTGTTGTAGTGGTAAGTTGTCCGTCTGTTAAAGGCCAGCAGGAATTATGTAGTGGTGAATTATCCGTTGGTTAAAGGCCAGCAGGGCTGTTGTAGTGGTAAGTTGTCCGTCGGTTAAAGGCCAGCAGGGCTTATGTTGTGGTATGTTGTCCGTCGGTTAAACGCCAGCAGGGCTGTTGTAGTGGGAAGTTGTCCGTCGGTTAAAGGCCAGCAGGGCTGTTGTAGTGGTAAGTTGTCCGTCGGTTAAAGGCCAGCAGGGCTGTTGTAGTGGTGAATTGTCCGTTAGTTAAAGGCCAGCAGGGCTGTTGTAGTGGTAAGTTGTCCGTTGGTTTAAGGCCAGCAGGGCTGTTGTAGTGGTAAGTTGTCCGTCGGTTAAAGGCCAGCAGGGCTGTTGTAGTGGTAAGTTGTCCATCGGTTCAAGGCCAGCAGGAATTATGTAGTGGTGAATTGTCCGTTGGTTAGAGGCCAGCAGGGCTTATGTTGTACTAATGTCACAAACCTTGAGATCCAACCCCAATGACACTAAAAAATAATGAAAAAAGGTGAAAAAAAGTAAAAGAAAAATGTGAAAAAATGAAATTAACCCCACAATGCCATTTGGACGGGTATTCGCACTTGTGGGGTGAACAATGCACCCCATAAGTACCAAAAAACCCCACAATGCCATTCTGTACTGGCAACGCAACCCACAACTGCTGCTCCAGACGTACTGTTGTAGTGGTAAGTTGTCCGTCGGTTAAAGGCCAGCAGGGCTGTTGTAGTGGTGTTTTGTCCGTTGGTTAAAGGCCAGCAGGGCTGTTGTAGTGGTGAATTGTCCGTCGGTTAAGGCCAGAAGGGCTTATGTCGTGGTAAGTTGTCCGTAGGTTAAAGACCAGCAGGGCTGTTGTAGTGGTGAATTGTCCGTCGGTTAAGGCCAGCAGAGCTGTTGTAGTGGTAAGTTGTCCGTCGGTTAAAGGCCAACAGGGCTTATGTTGTGGTAAGTTGTCCGTAGGTTAAAGACCAGCAGGGCTGTTGTAGTGGTGAATTGTCCGTTGGTTAAAGGCCAGCAGAGCTGATGTCGTGGTAAGTTGTTCGTTGGTTAAAGGCCAGCAGGGCTGTTGTAGTGGTAAGTTGTCCGTCGGTTAGAGGCCAGCAGGGCTTATGTCGTGGTAAGTTGTCCGTTGGTTAAAGGCCAGCAGGGCTGTTGTAGTGGTGAGTTGTCCGTTGGTTAAAGGCCAACAGGGCTGTTGTAGTGGTAAGTTGTCCGTCGGTTAAAGGCCAACAGGGCTTATGTTGTGGTAAGTTGTCCGTCGGTTAAAGACCAGCAGAGCTGTTGTAGTGGTGAATTGTCCGTTGGTTAAAGGCCAGCAGAGCTGATGTCGTGGTAAGTTGTCCGTCGGTTAAAGGCCAGCAGGGCTGTTGTAGTGGTAAGTTGTCCGTCGGTTAGAGGCCAGCAGGGCTTATGTCGTGGTAAGTTGTCCGTCGGTTAAAGGCCAGCAGGGCTGTTGTAGTGGTGAGTTGTCCGTTGGTTAAAGGCCAGCAGGGCTGTTGTAGTGGTAAGTTGTCCGTCGGTTAAAGGCCAACAGGGCTTATGTTGTGGTAAGTTGTCCGTCGGTTAAAAGCCAGCAGGGCTTATGTCGTGGTAAGTTGTCCGTCGGTTAAAGACCAGCAGGGCTGTTGTAGTGGTGAATTGTCCGTTGGTTAAAGGCCAGCAGAGCTGATGTCGTGGTAAGTTGTCCGTCGGTTAAAGGCCAGCAGGACTTATGTTATGGTAAGTTGTTCGTTGGTTAAAGGCCAGCAGGTCTTATGTCGTGGGAAGTTGTCCGTCAGTTAAAGACCAGCAGTGCTGTTGAAGTGGTGAATTGTCCGTTGGTTAAAGGCCAGCAGGGCTGTTGTAGTGGTGAATTGTCCGTCGGTTAAAGGCCAGCAGGGCTGTTGTATTGGTAAGTTGTCTGTCGGTTAGAGGCCAGCAGGGCTTATGTCGTGGTAAGTTGTCCGTCGGTTAAAGGCCAACAGGGCTTATGTTGTGGTAAGTTGTCCGTCGGTTAAAGGCCAGCAGGGCTTATGTCGTGGTAAGTTGTTCGTCGGTTAAAGACCAGCAGGGCTGTTGTAGTGGTGAATTGTCCGTTGGTTAAAGGCCAGCAGAGCTTATGTCGTGGTAAGTTGTCCGTCGGTTGAAGGCCACCAGGGCTTATGTTATGGTAAGTTGTCCGTCGGTTAAAGGCCAGCAGGGCTTATCTCATGGTAAGTTGTCTGTCGGTTAAAGGCCAGCACGGTTGTTGTAGTGGTGAATTGTCTGTTGATTAAAGGCCAGCAGAGCTTATGTCGTGGTAAGTTGTCCGTCGGTTAAAGGCCAGCAGGGCTGTTGTAGTGGTGAATTGTCCGTTGGTTAAGGCCAGAAGGGCGGACGTTCTTGTGGAAGTGATGTTGTGGGTGAGGTTTTGATATGTTATAAAACATCTTTTTTTTCATAAAACAAAAACAAAAACTATTTTCTTTCTAACCCTAATGTCACAAATCCTGAGATCCAACCCTAATGACACTAAAAAAGAATGAAAAAAGGTGAAAAAAAAGTAAAAGAAAAATGTGAAGAAAACTAAATTAACCCCACAATGCCATTTACACGGGTATTCGCACTTGTGGGGTGAACATTGCACCCCACAAGTACCAAAAAACCCCACAAGTCCATTCTGTACTGGCAACTCAACCCACAAGTGCTGCTCCAGACGTATTTATGTCGAAGTAAGTTGTCCGTTGGTTACGGCCAGAAGGGCTTATGTCGTGGTAAGTTCTCCGTCGGTTAAAGGACAGCAGGGCTTATGTTGTGGTAAGTTGTCCGTCGGTTAAAGGACAGCAGGGCTGTTGTAGTGGTGAAGTAAGTTGTCCGTTGGTTACAGGACAGCATAATTTTTGGTCTTCCAATTCGTTGTTGACAATATTCAATAATATTGTTCAAACTATTTATTGAAGAAACAGGTATTGGGGGCAAAAAGTAACTAAAAATTAAAGTTTGTTTTTTTCCATTGTAAGCTTCGGTTTTCGTTCTCACTTCATAGTTCGCTAATAGTTTGTGAGGTACATATCAGTTACTGAGACAATTTACCTGGCTGTTTACCGAAATACAGGAAAGGTCAAACAGCTGTTTGAATACTTATGATTTCACAATGTTATGCGTTAAAGGAAAATTATTTGCGTAATGAGAATGCTTTAAAACAAAATTATTTGTGATTTCTACGAATTTATTTGAGTGAATTACGCAAATAAGCTACTTATATGGATGTCAGTAAAGTATGTGATGAAATAAATTCAAAATTAAATATATTTAGACGTATATATAAAAACTATGAAATTTTTATTCTACAATGCGTATATTCAGTCTACATTGGACCAGTGCTCAACTATTTGGAGTATGGGTACACTTTCTAATACTTGTAGCAAAATGACCAAGGACCGCCAACTCACTAGGGTAGAATAAAAGCATACACAAAGTTAAATATACAATTTCAATTTTACATGAATAAAGTTACGAATATACAATTATAGAATATATACAAATCAAAGATAAATACTCAACAAAAAACACAGCTGGTTTAAAAAGGTCCTATGATGGTATTAACCTATACGTTCCGTAATCTGCATCGCGATCCAAACTGCTCATATCGTTTGAATTTTAAAACTTTTTTTAAAAATGCACTAATATGGTATTTAAGATACTACTACCGCGTCCGGATAATCGTAGATTTAGCATCACTCGTCCCTTGCCGCGGCGGTTATATAAACTGGGTTCTCTTCCCTAGAACTCTATACTGAGTATCTGGCTTTACGTCGCCTCGTACCGACTGTCGACCGTACTCCGACGTCAAGACTGTCAGGTCGTCCATATGACAATAAGTGGGTTGCTGTCCTTATGTCGGTACAACCAAAAGATGACTTCCTGTCACGTTGACGTAGTGGACATATACCTCGCTTATGTCTTAAAAAAACGTCTTCAATATATATATATTGAAATAATTATTTGTGAATAACCAAGACATAAATGTAGATACAATATCAAAGCCTCTACCAATCGTAAATTCTGTTGTTGTGAATTTAGTTATCTCCCTTTATATATATATATATATATATATATATATATATATATTCTATTCAGATAACCCAAAGCACTAACACATCAGATGGGACATAAAAAGTAAACATCATATAACGAAACATAACTTATTGGTGTTACTCCACCATTGTTATTGTTCTTTATTCTATAGTAAATAATAAAAGTTTAAAGCTTGTCATTCAAAGAGCAACCTAAACGAAAAAAGTGAAACTTACATTTTACTGTTTGTCAACCTCTGCACTATCAAAATATGATGAGAAAAGTAGGGGTCATGTGTACACAGTTCACAAAGTGAAAGTAAACTTCCGAAATCATGTATTCATACCCCAATTTCCAAGCATCAACTTTTTTTCTTAATTCACAATTCAAACATGAAAATGCTGTTAAAATCTTCAAAATACATCAATAATGCCATTCAAATAAAAAAAAGAGCATTAAAATAAGGAAAATGCATTTTTTTAAAGAAGAACAAACGAGGATTATTCATAGCCGCCATTATGCGACTACCCCACGGACTCACTTCCTTTTTCCAATGGTGGTAGTATACCTATACAAATGTTTGTTCAGTTATACAAAGGGTTAAACGGATTGAGAGGACAAAAACAAATATTTACATCATATGATGCTATAAAAAACAAATGCGATACGTGTTTTACAATTAATGATCATAGTACAGGTGCATATGGTTTTAGCAAACATAATTGAATATTCAAGTATAAGCGACATTAATAGCGACATTCAAACAAAATACTAACGGTAGCATGTCATTGTTTTTTTCCGACATGCAACACAAGGAGATCCTAATCAGTATATTTGTAATGAACAAAATTAAAACAGGTTTGTACGAGGTACATGGATAATATATATATGCCATTACCATGAATCTTAAATCATCATTAGTTAGACAATTCAAAGATAAATCTCTTGCACTTGTCAAAACTAACCATCATATTTCATTTTTACAAACTTGTCTTAATCACAAGCCTATTCCTAAAGGTTTGCGTGTAAATTTAACAAACAATGTATATGATTCGCCGTCTACCCGATTCAATAAAACTTGGAATAAGATTTTAGCTGAAACTTCTTTCAGTCTTATGTAATAAATTTACACACCAATCAGCTGTTATCAACTCCGAAATTCAAAAGTTAGAAAATAAAATTTTAAACCTTAATTCAGATTCCCAAGAAACATTGCAAAATTATATCTCCACATTAGTCATAAAGGAATCATCCATTCTTGATAACAAACGGAAAAAGAGATTGGAAGCTATTGGAATAGTCAATATGGCTGAACTTACAAACGTTTATATTACCAAAATTAAGAAGAAGAAGAGAATTCGAATTTCATACGAAGGATAGCTGTCAAATCAAAACATAACAATTTTACCCTAGATGTAATATCATTAACCTTTCGTCTAAAGGACTCAATTTTTGTCCAAAACCAGTATCAGTTGATCGTGACAATTTAATTAATGATACCAAGCAGTTCAGTAGACGACTTATATTGAAATCACATTTTAATAAGAAAGAACCATTATATGATAATTCTCAAGTACAAATTGACCCTGTTTCAAATACACTATCAACAATTTCTGACCCAGTTCCTTCTGATGAACTTCCTTATGATAAATATGAACAATTCAAACAAAAAGGTACCTGGCAACCACCAAAACAATCCCAAGATCTTGAAACCTTTATTAATTCAGTTACGCAGACATATCCTCTCACCAGCAGTACTCACACATCGATAACCTTACACAAATAGAACGTAAAGCTATAACAACACTTAAAAACAATACAGAAATAGTAAACAAAGGATCAGCTGTAGTTGTAATAGATAAAAATCAGTACATCTCTGAGGCTGAACGTCAACTTTATAATCCAGTTTACTATACAAAACTCAATACTGATCAAACTATGGATTACACAAAAAGGGTAAATAAAATATTCTTCCAAAAGTTCATAAACATGGCAACCCAGGTCGACCTATTGTGTCTGCTTGTGGTCATCCCACTGAAAGAATTTCTTAATTTTTGGACTTCCATTTTAGACCACATGCACGTAATTTACCATCACACTTACAAGACACCACAGATTATTTGTCAAAAATTGCAGCCCAAGGTCAGTAACCAGAAAACACTTTACTAGTCTCTATGGACGTCACTTTATACAAATATTCCTCACGACGAAGGTATTGAAGCGTGCAGGGAAATGTGGGAAGTAGATCGATAAAAGATCCACCCACAAAATATCTTGTAGAGCTTTTAACTACTGTTTTAAAGAGTAACGACTTTGAATTTAATGGTGAACATTACGTTCAGATCAATGGCACTGCTATTGGTACACTCATGGCACCTTCATATGCCAATGTGTTCATGGGCCATCTTGAGCAAAAAATACTTCAAGAAGCTCCGTTTAAACCATTTTCTTGGCTCCGTTATATTGATGATAGTGACATGCGATGGTGCCATGGTCGTGATAACCTTGATGATTTTATTAATTTCGTTAACAATTTTCACCCCACTATAAAGTTCACTGTAGAAATATCAAATGATGAACACATATTTTTAGACTCGACGTCTAAGATTATAAACAATACAGTACATACCAATTTATATTCAAAATCAACAGATACACATCAGTATCTTCTTCCAAGCAGTTGTCGTCCAAAATATATCTGTAAAAACATTCTGTACAGTTTGGCACTGCGAATATGTCGTATGTGCACTGGTAATGAAAACTTTGAAACCCGTTCAAAAGAACTATTGCAGCATCTAACTGAACGCGGTTTTAAAGAAAACAATGTGAAACTTGATTTTTCGAAAGCAAGGAAAAAGGACCGAAAAGAAACACTTTCATATACTTAAAAAACAAATAAAACCTCTGATCGTATTCCTTTTGTAGCAACATATCACCCTAATCTGCCAAAACTTCGATCTGTCATCGACAAGCATTTGCCTACAATTTACTTAATGCTTTTGTAATTAAACATATAACTAAATACTGGAACTATTTAAGGAACTATTTATGTCGTCTATAAATTTAGTATACGACTATATGTTGCAACTACGATGTTCAAGAATCGATTACTGTCAACTGAAAACCCAATTTAATTCAGTTTAAGACCTATAAGAACTGAGAAGAACCAAACTACTGAAGTAGATACCACAGCAATACTTAAAATGTCAGAGGAAGTAAGTTAATACAGTACATATTTCATTGAAACACATTACTTGTTTTGATATCCTTCAGTGATTATATTCTCATTACTGAACGTATGATGTTTTCGTCACAGTTTAAAATTAAATACATGTATAACATATGCATGAAGACATTGCCATTATTAAGGTGAACTTATCGGTGGTAAAATTATATGCTGAACTAATTTTATTTCATTTTTCCTTTTTATTTTGATGAGCTGCCGGTGAGAAGATCGTTGTTGTTGTGGTGGACGTGTCCTTGCTATTGTGGTGGACGTGTCCTTGCTGTTGTGGTGGACGTGTCCTTGCTGTTGCAGTGGACGTGTCCTTGCTGTTGTGGTGGACGTGTCCTTGCTGTTGTGGTGGACGTGTCCTTGCTGTTGTGGTGGACGTGTCCTTCTGTTTGTGGTGGATATGTCCTTCCTGTTGTGGTTGATGTGTCCTTGCTGTTGTGGTTGATGTGTTCTTGCTGATGTGTTGGATGTGTCATTGCTGTTGTGGTGGGGGTGTCCTTGCTGTTGTGGTTGATTTGTCCTTGCTGTTGTAGTGGATGTGTCCTTGCTGTTGTGGTGGACGTGTCCTTCTGTTGTGGTGGATGTGTCCTTGCTGTTGTGGTGGATGTGTCCTTGATGTTGTGGTCCATGTGTTCTTGCTGTTGTGGTCCATGTGTTCTTGCTGCTGTGGTGGATGTGTCCTTGATGTTGTGGTGGATGTGTTTTGCTGTTGTGGAGGATGTGTCCTTGCTGTTGTGGTGGATGTCTTCTTGCTGTTGTGGTGGATGTGTCCTTGCTGTTGTGGTGGATGTGTCCTTGATGTTGTGTTGGATGTGGTCTTACTGTTGTGGTTGAAGTGGCCTTGCTAATGTGGTGGATGTCTTCTTACTGTTGTGGTGGATGTCTTCTTGCTGTTGTGGTTGATGTGTCCTTGCTGTTGTAGTGGATGTGTTCTTGCTGTTGTGGTGGAGGTGTCCTTGCTGTTGTAGTGAATATGTCCTTGCTGTTGTGGTTGATGTGTCCTTGCTGTTGTGGTGGATGTGTTCTTGCTGTTGTGATGGATGTCTTCTTGCTGTTGTGGTGGATGTGTCCTTGCTGTTGTGGTGGATGATTGTCTTGCTGTTGTGGTTGATGTGGTCTTGATGTTGTGGTGCATGTGTTCTTGCTGTTGTGGTTGATGTGTTTTGCTGTTGTGGTGGATGTGTCCTTGATGTTGTGGTGGATGTGTTTTGCTGTTGTGGAGGATGTTTCCTTGCTGTTGTGGTGGATGTCTTCTTGCTGTTGTTGTGGATGTGTCTTTGCTGTTGTGGTGGATGTGTCCTTGCTGTTGTGATGGATGTGTCCTTGCTGTTGTGGTGGATGTGGTCTTACTGTTGTGGTTGAAGTGGTCTTGCTAATGTGGTGGATGTCTTCTTACTGTTGTGGTGGATGTCTTCTTGCTGTTGTGGTGGATGTGTCCTTGCTGTTGTAGTGGATGTGTTCTTGCTGTTGTGGTGGAGGTGTCCTTGCTGTTGTAGTGAATATGTCCTTGCTGTTGTGGTTGATGTGTCCTTGCTGTTGTGGTGGATGTGTTCTTGCTGTTGTGATGGATGTCTTCTTGCTGTTGTGGTGGATGTGTCCTTGCTATTGTGGTGGATGATTGTCTTGCTGTTGTGGTTGATGTGGCCTTGCTGTTGTGGTGCATGTGTTCTTGCTGTTGTGGTGGATGCTGTTGTCATTTAACATTTTAAAACAGTTTTGTACTAGGTGTATGCATATAATCTTTACAAATTTACACACTTTGATAAAAATATATATACAGTTTCTATGATACATAAATACAGTGGCAAGCGAAAAAACCCAATTTATTTCAGTTTAAGACTTATAAGAACTAAGAAGAACCAAACTACTGAAGCAGATGCCATAGCACTGCTTGAATAGCCAGAGGAAGTAAGTTAATACAGTATGTGTATATTTCATTGATACACATTACTTGTTTTGATATATTTCTGTGATTATATTCTAAATACTGAACGTTCGTTGTTTTCGTTAAAGTTTAAAGCTAACTACACGTAAAGCATATGCATGATGTCATTGCCATTACTAAGGTGAACTGCTCAGTGGTAAAATTATATGCTGAACTAATTTTATTTCATTCTTTCTTTTTAATTTGATGTGCTGACGGGGAGAACAGCAGAGCTGTGTTTAACCTTCTACCAGAGTTTAGCTTCACAAGAGCAGTGTTGCAATTGCCCATTCCGATGTCGTGATCCTGTTCTTTCTTGTTCTGTATGTATGTACAATTATAGTTGGATATCATTATGTTTCCTTACTTTTTGTTTTACAATAACCTGTACTGCTTCTAATGCACGAGTTAAACTAAGTAGGATATTTAAGTTTAACTGCATATTTTCACAAATACACAAAATTCTATTTTTTTTAAAGAGTGGAGTCTATTGCGACGTCTTCGAAAAGTCTATACTGACGTAGTCTGTCGGCAACTCTGTCTGCCGGATTACACCTGACCTAGATGGTTGAATATCGAGGTCCACGTATATCAACTCTTTCGTTGGCATCTTACTTATCTGAAAATGATAAAATGAAACAATAATGTTATACGAATAAACGGAAAACATATACAATTAGAACGTTGGTGTTAAATATATTATTACAACGTTGAATATAATGAACATATATTTTAAGTAAGTGCTTAAGGGTGCGACTTGTGACGTTAAAAATAAAACGAAAACGCTGGAAATGAAGAAAATATATCATTAACTTAATACTATAAATACAACGTTAAAGATAACGAAAACGGGCTGATTTGTTACATACTTGTTCAAGTGAAGATTCCGACGAATTGTCTTGTTCTTCGGCAAACACGTTCTCATAATCCGAATATTCTTTTGTAGGTTGTACAGTGGCTGTTGGCATGCTGTCATGTGATGTATGTACTTCGTTATGAAAAGGTTGTGTCTGTTTGATTTTGAAAGGAAAAGCATATAGTGGGGCTTCCTGGCAGGTAGCAGCATTTCGGGAATACTCTGAGAACAGAAGGAAAACTGTGAACTTTTAAAAAGATTGCCATCTACAGATATAGGAAATAACTGAAAAGGAATTGCGCATGAACAACATTGACAATAAAATTCCAAATACTGTTTACATTTGCATCAAATATGTATGTATTTCACGTTTCACAAATATTGATATAAACTTTAGATATTAAATAAAGGCATAATATGTGGAACTATAAAAATCGAACAAACAAATCCTCTGTTTATATTCCGACTAATCCTTTTCGATAAATTATACGAAATATATTATCTTACAGCAGTACAATGTAATGTACGTTACGTACGATACGTATCTGTTACACTGATAGAAAATTGACAAACGCAAACAACAAAACGAAGCACGACTGACGGTGGACATTTTGAGTAGTCCAACATCAGATTGGCGTTGCATAATGATTAAACAAGATAAATATCTGATAAAGGGTTCACTTGCAAACACAGAAAGCGATAATGATAGGAAAAATGCGGATTTTGTGTATTAAGTAAATCAATAGAGATAAGGTAATACTGGTAAGCATCAACCATCACCAACTTTAGTAGTTATCTATTTTTGAACAAAACTGAATGAACGCCATGATGCCAAAGTACCAGGAATAACAAAACTTCAAATAGAGAACGCCGAAAGTTATATTAATTTAGATATGTGGTTAATGATGCAAGCTAGGTAATAAGGATAATGATTTTGCATTCCAAATATCATGCGATAGAGACCATAATGTATTGAAAAAAACTAGATGTAGTTCGTGATAGAAACTAATTGGATGGTGGGTGAACGCCGCAATATTTATACAATATATAAAACGAAATATTCTTACGCCAAAGAAATTAGAGCTGTGTAAAGCGGTTTGGCAATTTTTTTTGTTAAAAATGCATAACATGTCATATTTCTTTGATACATTTTCATGATTTCTGCAAAGTTTGGTTGACATTGGGAACTGTTTGATAATGCTATAACAGTTTAAAGATGCGTATTGATACACTGCAATAAATGGGCATAATTGAAGGGGTGCTATCAAGACATCGAAATTGTGAAAAAGCAACCTGGTCAACCCCATGTTTTTTTCTGTATAATTGGACCAACAGAGGACTATCTATGGGAATAAGGTACTTTTAGAACCATTGTTATTGTATCCAGTGTTCCAGAAGAGCATGTAGAACAGTACAAAATTAATTGCTGTGTGAGAAGTTACATGACTGCTCATTTGTGTATAAATTTGTTTACTTTTTAAAAAACAAAAAAATACGTTTGCAAATAATAAGACTTTATGAAAAGGAATATGTATGTTTTTGATTGATTGTAGTTTTACTACATGATAAAGTAGAACATCCCCGTTTTGTTTGCCTGCAATTGTCATTTTGAGTATTTGTTATTCATTTTTTTAGGTCAGGGCCGTAACTAATAGTGATATAAATTGTGGTCCAACACATTTGCTTATAGATCTGCTAACACAATAAACTATGTTAAACTAAAACTAACAAATGCTATTTAACGCTCTTATTTGTCAAGCAATTGAAATTATGTATGGTATCTTAAGTTCATTATACTCTAATGAATGATCATGCAATGTTGTAAAGTAAACACATGTATCACTAATTTTGCAGCGCTGTAAAGTGAGTACTGGACACATTTGAGGTTATGTATGGCATATCCAGTTTTATTGGTAGAGGGATACGTCAGAATGAATCTTATTGGAACCTTATACAAGAACATGGCAAACGTTTTCATATAAAGTTTTCGGACCGAGCGGGGCTCGAACCTACACCCAAAGCTATGAGAGGTAAATGATCATATACGGCGACTAAGACCACTCAACCACGGAGAACCCAAGTATTGGATAGAGTAGAATAAAATATAAGTTAATCTGAAATAGAATATGATTGCAGTATTAACCAGTCGGTTAAACAGAAATTGTAAAGGAGATTATTTCATTAAAGTAAGTTTAAACATTCAAAAGATGGTCTTACTAGCTGAACAAACCACGCGAAAATTAAACCTGAATCGAAACAGTACTAAGCATATGTTTTTTAATGTTTTCTAAAGGACACCTCACATCGTAGTGGCGGGAAAAATCCTGAGATCCACCGAACCTGGGTGCATTGTTCTACCACTGGCGACCACTACCATGTGGTGAACTTTATCGACAATTTGTATCAAACACGTGATGGAAGAAACGTGCAAATAAAATAAAAGGCTTTACGTAGCATTTAAAGGGCAAAGCGTACATGTCTCTGATTGGACAAAATCAGTGCCCGGTTTCAATAAACATCGCAGGTCTAGATTTTCCTCAGATAAAAAAATCATTATTTTCTCAATCATTGCTCAAACTCATCACACATTTAATAATCACATATAATTGAAAACCGAACAAAAGTTACCTATTGGAGAATGAAACCCTACAACTTTTTCAATGTAAAGAAAGTTGTTATAGCATTAAAAAAATGGGAAAATCACAGTTTGAGATGTTTACTCAAACTGGGGCCAGATTCTTTATTATAGTACACTTATATTGTGCATAGCTGCATGTCTAAAACTTACCATTCTCATCACCTAAATGACTAAATAAGACAATAAAATAGTGAAATTAAAATAACATTAATGTACGATTAAAGAAACAGTTACAACTGATAACGTAGCAATAACAGAACATGTTTACAACCATGAATATTTTGATATTCTGAAAACAAATCTTATATTGCAATATATATAGTCGTTTGATAGGCAGATGTCAAACTACTGGTAAACAATAAAAAATAAATTTATCATGTTAATAGTACTAAATGTTATGACATTTGAATATGTCGGTCGTCAAAATTTTAGTGATTTGAAATAAGATCGATGCAGGTTTGAAAGACACGAGACCGTTGCGGAGATTCATTTGATGGGTTCTTGTACTTAATAAAGCATTGATATAAATATATTCTTAAATATATTTCAGTTGCAAATAATTCTTTTTTATTTCTGTGAAATGTATCTTTAAATTAACAATAATTGTCTATTACCTATCGTCAGGATTAACTTGAACTTGCATTTCCAATTCCAGGTCTGCAAATAGAATATAACACTACGATACAGTGATCATGTTGCCATCTTAACACTAGGATATCTCATATAAGTGTATAAAGTATATCACTGAGAAAGCCAGGCCCAAAAATTAAATTGATTATGTACTCACTCCCGTTTCATGTAATTATAAAACGACAATTAAACGCAACTATTATACTCAAGCTTTTAACAAGCGTTACAACCGTCAATTATTGTATTATCCAATATAAAAATAGAACTTAAATGATTTTACACCACGCTTGTAAATAATAGCAAGTCTGTATGGAACGTCTTCTATGATGATTCTTAGAAATATCGAGAAAGGCTTGTAACTATGTATTAAAGACGAGTTGAAGGATTTGACCTAATATAGAATAAACCTGAAAAAAGAGTATACTTCACATAATACGAACCATTATTTCTTGATTTCTTAACAACTTGTTTAATAGCTATTCCTGTGACAATAAATACAACTACAACTGCTGTTGCTGCAATTATTGGCCATACAAAAGGCGGAAGAGATTCCAAAAGGTATGAGAGGCGTCCATGTTTGCTATCTTGTTTTTCTGAAAGGAATGGTAAATTTGATATACATTATAGAATAATAAACGAAGCAAAAAATTATATAACATCATGAAACTATCATTTTAATATAATCTTGCATGTCTGTAAAGCATAACGACAAACAATTAACAAACAAAACCAACACAACAAAGAAGTCGCTTTAAGTATGTAGTGTTGATACGAAAAGCATATACGTATTGAGTATTACACAGACTGATTTTTCACGTAAAGAACTACAAGAAGTATATTTTAAGACGCAGTCACTTCAAAAGTCCCTTAAAATAATTCATAAAACACATGATAGAATTATGTGTTTTATTAAACTTACGGTTATTTCACATGTAGCTGTTATCAAATTATATTACGATTTGAAAGATTAAATATTACCCATGACTGTGATCACAACAGACTCTGTCTTTGTTCCAAATAATTGATTATCAGCACGACAAGTGTATGCTCCACTATCTTCCAGTGACGTATCATTTAGACTAATACAGATGGCGTTATCTGTACACGTGTGTCCCGTGATTGATGTGTTGTCTTTGTTTTTCACCCAGCTTATTATTGATTCAGGGTAGCTTTCTACAGTACATTGTAACACAACTGTCGTGCCTTTCGTGAAGTGTGTCGATGACACTGATATGTTTATATCTAAACTTGGAGCAACTGAAAATATATCAGGTTTAGATCATAGTTTTGTTCAGTATTTGATATAAATATCATGCAGTATTATGAAACACTAAGCTAGGCTAACCTCTAATTAAATCGTATACGACCGGTACTGCATAATGAATACTTTATTTTTGAGTTGAAGAAGACACAATTTAAATGATGATTAAGTGATATTGTAAGATATACAAGCAAAACACTTAGAATATAACTCTCTAAAATGGCATTAAACAATACACACAAAACTGAGTTGCTTTAATAGTTGACATTTCAAGAAAAATCATTTTATGTTTTTTTCTAAATTCGAAAACGAAAGACGTAGTTGATGGTAGTATAATATGATTAAAGTTTAAATGACTTCCTTACACGGGAAAATGATGAGGTATTCTTCAGTTGTCTCAACGTTAACCTCTCCACACTTAGCCTTGCATTTTATCGTTTCTCCATCGTCAATTTCTGATATATTCAATACAGCTACATTTGTCGTAGTATAACCAGCAATACTATTTGTTATATTGTCCAAGATATTTGTTACAGTTGTATTCCGGAAATACCATTCGGCCGAACAAGTATGGTTGACGTCCTTTATGACGCATGTGATGTTCATGATATAGTATGAACCGTCTCCGGTAATGACATGTGGCGGTTTTATTGCAATCGATGGCGGAACTGTAGGTTCAACAAAACAAGAAAATGGTGATTAAAGATACAATAATATGACTCAGTCGTTAAATATTAATATTTATATACTTATAGTTATTGATAAAAAGAATAAAAGTAACTTATTTCAATTATGGCTGTTGAGAAGAAGTTCGTACGTTGAGCTAAATAAATATATTTATTGGTAGAGAAGTAAGAATAACACATTATAGTTTTCTAATTTAAAAGCTTATATAGAAATAAAAAATATATGACCAACAAAAGGACATAGTCACCCAAGCAGCATAAATGTTAGCAATGCAAATATAAATAAACATAACAAGTAAAATACATATTTTTTATTATATAAAGAAGTGGCACAACCTTCAAACAGTGACAATTCACCACTGTGAACATCGATATTTCTCACAAATAACTCATTTAGGATTGCTGGTTATATAATATATTTATTGTAAGGTTACATACACTGCCATGTGTAATCATTTTTTGACTCTGTATGTCTACACAGATCAACAAATACTATAAGGATATTATTTAGAATGTAATGATTGTGTTTGTATAACAGAAATAGACATGTTATGTAATTTTAATGATACAGTAAAACATTGTTTGCTCACAGTTGTGGTATAATGTCTGTCTTGGCGAACAGGTGTCCTTCTGTAACATCTCATGAGAAAGGCAACACTTTACTGTTTTCGAGTTTAACCTTCTTTCCATAGTTGACAGTAGCGCTGTCGTCGTCAACGTGCCTTGCGTAATCGTTGTAGCTATTTGTCTACTTGTAACCAGTCTTTCAGAAATATAAAATGTAACGTTTGGTGCTGGACGTCCTCCGAAACTTGAGCATGACACGGATATTGGTTGATTTTCGATCAGTGAATTAATCCTCAGTTTCGGGTTTTCTGGTTTGCCTGATAAGATATATTAATATTTTAGATTGTTCAATACTGTTTTCTTGAAAGCGTATTTCACACTACCAAAGATATTGTCATTGATTACACAGGACTACCTTCAAGTAGCTGTTAACATAGATAATAGTTATGGAAATCATTGCGTGTTTTATAATTTGAGCTTAGGACAGCGTGTATTAATTGATAAAGTCTTATCGCAGTCTTTCCACACAGACATTTAATTCTGTTCGAAACCTGAATCAGGTCTTATCGCAAGTCACTCGACATATATGCAATTAGCTCTGTTTGAAGCATGTCCGATAAGCTCGTCGCTGAATGGTCAGTTGCCGGGTCAGTTTATATCTTTTGTCTTAGTCATTACTCAAGACACTTTCGGACAGCATACATTTTAATTTATATTGTTACCAACCACCAACCCCCGATCCACACAGATAAGGTATATGGTCAATAATTATGATTTGGATATTTAACATATATATTGGAATAGCATATGTTGGAATAGCATATTCTATCAAACTCTTACATTTGTTTTATTTTTTTTTGTAATTGTTGATGTTATTGATATTATGACACGTGTGTGCCTTGCTTTTGACGATGTAATGTATAAATCAGTTATGACATATGTGTATCGTTCTAATGAAGCATAATGATAACCATGTTTTATGACACATATGTGCTTTACATATATTGCAAAATAACAACTGGTCACAATGTGACCCATTCAATGCATCCTTAATTCAGTTGTTTATTTCAACCCCCTTGGCAAGATTTACAAATACAATGAAAACGTTTTTTTACGAATCAAGTATTGTAACAAGCAATTTAGTACATTTCTACATAAATTTTTTATGGTTTGTTAACATGTCAATGATCATAAATTATACTGCGTTAAACACATACTTACTTATTACGTACAACTTTGTAGAGCAATGAAGCGGAGACTCTGAGGCTTTGTAGTACGCAACACACTGAACGTCCCATAAGTACATCGCTCTGGAAGTTGTTGATAACGTGGCTGAATACACTCCTTCCGAGAAGTTTGTCAGTAATTTATTCTGATTAACAAATATATCAACTATGGCAGGGTGTGTGTCATCCATCGGTTTGCATCTGATTGTTGTGGTATGGTCTTGTGTGCCATATACACATTGCTTACAGTCATTAAAGTCCCTTGTGTCCATGAAAATCGGAGGAACTAGATGCAAAACAAAATTAAGGAAAGTATTTTAGTAACTACCTTTTTTGTTTTCGGTGGAATACGGTGTAAATGAATATCAGAGTATGCGATGTTAGCAAACATCATATCTTTTTTTTTTCTGTTAAAGAATATATGGTTATTTTACAGTGTTTTGTATAATATTGGAATATATTTGCTTTTATTGTACGAGTACCTATTGTGGTGGAAACGTATTGGACACTAACCCTAATCCTAAACACTGTAAAATGATCTTTTTATTCTATACTACAATCTGAAAGAAATTTATGAAAAGAATCAAGAAAAATCTAGTAAATAAACCATGATTTCAAAGCGGCACACGAAGGATGTTGCAGTAACAGATATTTGCATTTTCTTAACGATATCGTCATGCGGAGCAGTTTGTCGGTTGTTTGTTTTTATTGTTGAAATTTCTACTTGATTTTCTCTTTTTATGAAAAAATGGTGTTTTACGGCACGTAAATTGAACTGTACAATATAAAAGTTATTGGATCCAATAAACTTCTACATTTTGTACGGTCACGTGGTAATGTCTTGAGTAGGTGATCGGCTATACACGTACAGGTATAGAATAATGTCGGCTATCTTGCTGAATCTAATTCTAAGCAAATAACAATATACTAGGATAAACAAAAACATCTCTTTTGCTGATAAATGTACATTCAATATTTGCATCGAAGCTTTATAGCTATATTAATGTTTCTATGTAATTTACTGGGAAAAATCAGTTCTACTAATCAATCAAGTGCAGAAGGATCAAAATGCAAATTCCAGAATAACAAAAATGCTCACGTAACATTTGAAAAAGGCATACTGTACTGATTGAGTGCAATAGCTGATTTTTTAAAACGTAAGTAACCAATTGTGCCTCCGGTTTTTACGAATGCATTCCTGAATACGGCATCTCTATGGTCTTACTAACGTTGAATGAGCGTGTTTACAATACGTTACTATTCCCACAGAATTTCATTTCGGGGGTCGTTTATGGTATCAATTCGATGAATGAACCTGACCCTCCGACCCAATTCATTCTATACAAGTTCTATGGGGTTTAGGCACGGGGATACAGAGGCATTGCCACTGGTTTCGCGTGTATTGTAAATGCTGTCGTGCCCATAACAGTTTGGAAGCTCTTTAACTCGTTGTCGGAATCTGACCAGTATAAGTCTCACTACACAGAAACGCCCTTTTTTCCACGGTAACCAGATTCTTACGCTTAAAAAGGCCTATGTAATTTGGTTTTGAAATATTTTCAAAATGGTTCATATTAGTTGGGATGTTTTGCTGCAGATGAGTAGAGCAAACGTTGGTTTAGCATATACATATACCTCAAAAAGACATCACCGGTGTTATAAAGGTGACTATAATTGGATTTCAACATAAGCATGTATTTATGAGCATTCGAGGACTTTTTTAAAAAACATCTCAGGGTATCAATGCACCCTTTTTTAATTAAAAACAACCTGGTCAACCTGTAGTTAAACACGTATGGCCGACGAGCCCGACTTGGAACACGGCTTGTCTCAAACGGTTTAAGATCGTTTGTGCATGAACACTGTAACGCCAAATAGTACTGGTTGCAGGTAAAAAACGATTATGTAGGTGAGTCAACGTTATAGCGAGATGAGTACGTAACGTTGTTGCACGTCGGCGACCGACTCTAACACGATCACCGACATACCCAGTATTATTGTACTATTTTGCAAAAATATGAATAGTCGATCCGAAACAGCCAAAATGACGTGAAACGGTATTTATTAATGATCCGGCCCGGAGCATAGCAATAGCCTGATTTCTCTCAGTTTCAGAAAGACGTGGCATAGCTAAATAAAAATGTTTTTTTTAAACAAAATTTGTTTAATTTGCCCTAAGCAACAAATGATTACTTATCGTTGTAAAACTTGTAAGTGAAAAACCGGATGTTGCGCACGTGCAAAGTAAGTAAAACGTTTAATTTGTACTCAGACGCATTAAAATCACAATGATTAACTTCTGGGAGCCATGTATAAAACGTTTCCGAACATATATGCTAACAAAAGAAAAATTCAAACATTTGAAGTTTTCATTTTTGGGTCAATGTATTTGGTGTCGTAATCAGTGCACTGGGTTGAAATAGACGTATATATATATGAAATAAATCTTCATGATCCAAAGGGTGTCTAAATATGGCCTTTACGTAGCATGTGAGTAGATATGAATCCTTACCTGGATCCTACTCATACAAAGCTATCAGTTTATATATGTAAAGTGTCCGTCCAGTACAGATCATGAATTATAATTGAAATCACAACAACGGAATTTCTGATTTATTGGGATCTCTTTAGATGCGCTTTCCTAATATAATATGTAACCAGGGTTGGAAGGTATTCGATAATAACAATTCCATGGTTCTTGTTATAATTGCAGATTTATTACAGGATACTCAGGGTCAAAGAGCCTGTAATATATAACATAACATTCAGATACACATTAAAACAAAAGAACATTTACACAATACTTCACAATACAAATTGCAGTATTTCATTATTAGCGCGGCTCTTTAAAACAAATAAAAACAATATCACAGATCTTACCAGGATATTCCGATCACGTAAATAAAACATTGCAGTTTTAATATTACTGCCTGGAGTGACAAACTATACTATGAATATATTAAGTGTCTTTGTCGATGCTTAGAGGAAGTATGCTGTAGATTGTTAGTTTGGGGATAAGGGAATGCATACAGTGCTGGGTGTGGCCTAACTTGCATCACTCACTTGTGAATCAATGTCACTCCCAAACTAATTACTAACTCACATCGCTCACTTGCCAATCTGTCATTCCCAAGCTAACTTGCATCACTCACTTGTGAATCAATGTCACTCCCAAACTAATTACTAACTCACATCGCTCACTTGCCAATCTGTCATTCCCAAGCTAACTTGCATCACTCACTTGTGAATCAATGTCACTCCCAAACTAATTACTAACTCACATCGCTCACTTGCCAATCTGTCATTCCCAAGCTAACTCAGTTCACAATATATACAAACAAAACAACATGTACAATAAACCAGTTTAGGTTAACTATTCTGTACTATACAAGTAATTAATTGTTTTCCAATACTTTACAGTTAGGATGTACCTGTATGACTTTTATGTATAGATAATTATAGGTTAAGACAGTGTTGTCTCCCTTGAACCATAAAATGCTGGAACTATAAAAAATGAATTAGTCACACTGGGTGACATGTAGCATGTGAGTAGTCATGAATCATTACCTGGATCCTACTCATACAAAGCTATCAGTTTATGTATGTAAAGTGTCAGTCCAGTACAGATCATGATCACAACAACGCGTGTGGTCTAGTGCGTGGTCTAGTGGTAGAGCACCGAACCCATGATCGGAGGGTCGTGGGTCCGATCCTCCGCTACGGCTATGTGTGGTGTCCTTGAGCAAGGCACTTTGTCCGCATATGCTTTGTACTGGTTCTACCCAGGAAGACTTCGAACATGATTTGTCTAAGTTGTAAGAACTTGTTTCACAATCGAAGTAAAATAAATAAGTTTAAAACAATCACAACAACGGAAATTCTGATTTATTGGGATCTCTTTAGATGCGCTTTCACAATGTATGATATTTATATGGAGATAATTATTTGTGAACAAGGGGCCATAAATGTACAGACCAGACTATGGCGAGCGCTCTTAGCTACCAACTGATTGTTAAGTCACAAAAGCGTACAATGAAATCAAAAGTAACCAGACAACCTTACACATGTTTATCGTGTGTTACTTAAACAGAATTAAATGTGTTTTTATTATTGAAATTCTAAAATCTCACCTAACATGTGTATTCGTATTCCGTTAGTCTCCTTATTCGTACCTTCGTTTTTAGTGCACTGTAGTTTGTACATACCATTCATAGTACTGTTCATGTTTGGAATCGTTAGTACGTACTCCATGTTACTCTTTATTTCAGTCTCAGGATAATCCCCGGTAATATTCCTACTTGTACACACGTCCAGTCCAGGACATATGTCGGGTGTGAAAAGCCAGTATCGGACATATTTACCAGGATTGTTGATGACAGACATCGGTGGTAGGTAACCTAGCTCAACATCAGCACCATCTACAAGCCACTGCGTGCTCTGATACAACAAGCCACAATCTGTCAGTTCTAAATATAGAATTATTTCAAAGAAATTAGAATCACTAACTTTGCTTTCATAATAACTAATTTGAAGGTCATAAGCAATGAAAATAAATAGTTTATTCATCCCTAAAAATCAAAAGATACCGTTATAATATTGCCGAAATATGCTAATCCGAAGGTTTATTCCTGTTCGAAGTACTGGTACATGCAGGTAAAGATAAGTTCTAACGTCTTAATCCGAAGTTAACATCGCTTATCTCTCTTACCTGTGACGGCAATGCATTGAAGTGTGTTGTAAAGATTATTACGCTTAAGATATCTGTGTAAATTAAAATATCTAGCTTAAATGAGGGTTGCAACCACATATGCTGGAACCATGGAATTTGAGGGGTCAAACAGATTTGTTTATCGTGTGGCATAAATTTATGATCATACAGCGATCATGGTGCACATCCCATGTGCCTTGGACGAATACTTCTAAATAGCGGGATCGGTGCAATGCAGGAAAAAAGTATATAATACATTATCGTATGCAGTGTAGTTACTGTTAAAATAAATAAATCGTTCATCAGTTTGGGGTCGTTATAACTAAAACCTGACGTGTCGTAATCCAAAGATGTGATTTTACTGTGTATTACATTTTGATCATATAATGAGTTTGGAATGAGGGTAAGAGCAAAACGACTGGTATAAAAGTTTCGCATCTTTGTTTTACTTTATTTGTATTTATTTTTTTATTAATGTAGGTCGTGACTGACTAGTAGATGGTATATCAGTGCTGTAATAAGCGTGTAATTATGTCAGTTCAAGGGTGCATATCAAAGGTGTTCTCTGAGTATGTTAAAGAAATGTAGAAATGCATATGATAATAAGAATATGGCATGAGTCAACTGATGCTGTGAATTTGAGTCACATTCAGTACAGAGTCGATTCACTTGCTGATGTACAGGAGTTCTACACAATAATGAGCATGCATCTGACTAGTAAGATTTTCTACACCAAACGTACTGGTTGTCAAATATAACCTGTTATCTATGTCGGAACTGGCCTTTATCCCCATTGATGAACACATTTGTGGTTCATATTTCATTACCATATGCGTAGGAGCCGGTGTGATGGGTAGCAGTGGGAGAGCTTCCGTCCAATCCCATCAATAATTTGGTTGGGGATAGTGCAGCATATTCGTTTTACCTCCTTCCAATATTTTAATAAAATGTTTAAAACAATGCATTTACATACATATTTTATCAATGAAATGCAGTATTTAGTGTTTAAATACGAAAGAAATCCGGCCCCATTCAATTATCTCCCTAACGTTTTGACTAGCAGTGCACGAGGCATCAAGTATGACGTTTAGTATGTGCCTATGAGTAACAAAATCGTACACAGTCTCCACACGTCTTCAGTTTGAGATCCGGTGGAGATTCTCTTTCAACTTTTTATAGATCTCATAGTTAAAAACTGTTAAAAGTTACAACTTATTGAATGAAAACCATTTTTTTCATCCTAAAAACTCACTAGAATGCAGCATTTGCTCTTATTCTTCTATAATCGGGAGGGGAGTCACTGTCACATTCTCCACTACGTCATGGCTTCCAGTGCATAAGGTAATGGTTCCGAAACCCGTTGAAGATTCGTTTTGTTGTGCGTTCGTGGGAGCATGCATGTCTACGTGCGTGTTTTAGATTCAAACATAAATAACAGTTATAGTTTTCTCTTAAAGCAAAATATTGTGAAGTAAATAACAATCATAATTTATCCAAAAACACTCACTAAAACATAGCCTTTAATTTTGAAGATATATAATTTTTTTTTTGGGGGGGCGGGGGGGGGGGGGGGGGGAGAAGCCCCGTATTACAACCATCCGGAGAGAAGGTGTCCCTCACAGCCTTCCACTTCCAATAATTAAAACAATTCTACGACTATAAATTTATATCAAATGAAATTATGTTTCTAACATTTACTTGATTTTGTCATTTCGGCCTGCCTGCCTGATAATATATATGTCGGTGGTCAGTCCGTCCGACCAATCAGCCACTAGTATGACCGTACGTCTGGAGCACCACTTGTGGGTTGAGTTGCCAGCACAGAATGGACTTGTGAGTTTTTTTTGCACTTGTGGGGTGAAATGTTCACCCCACAAGTGCGAATACCCGTGCAAATGGCATTGTGGGGTTAATTTAATTTTCTTCACATTTTTCTTTTACTTTTTTTTCACCTTTTTTCATTCTTTTTTAGTGTCATTAGGGTTGGACCTCAAGGTTTGTGATATTAGGGTTAGAAAGAAAATAGTTTTTGTTTTGTTGTATGAAAAAAAAAGATGTTTTATAACATATCAAAACCTCACCCCACAACATCACTTGTCCGTCTATCCAAAAGGCCGTCCATCTATCCATCCATCCACTCATCTATCTATCCTACCATACGCAATTTGGAATGTTATAATTTAAAAGAAGCTGTCGCATCCCTACTAACTAAACATTTCGTGTTTCAAAACAACACAACACACTACGTTTTTATTTATTTAATCTGAGCCGATAAGGACAAGTTGAAAATAGGGTAAGGTTCATGTGTAGCGTCACAAATCAAGGGAGGTAACAATTTGAACTTTGTAGCCGCAGTGTGATATTGCAAAGTTTGAATAATATGCAGTATGGCGAGCGAATTATGCAAATACAATACATAATGTGAGATAATTATAAACTGATTCTTACCACCATAGACTTGAATAATAATTCCTTGTTGAAAATACACTACTCTGATAAAACCACTGCAAAGAAGAAAATATCCTTTGTTTCGAGCAAAATAAACAAACATTTTTCTTGTTTTTGTTATTATTTTCAATGATGTTGGTTCGGCATATCATACTCTTTGTGACAATTGACTAAAACCTTGGCCATTTAAAAAGTAAGTACTTTAATTTGCCTGCCATTTTGTCAAAAAAAAAGCGACGAAAAATTGCCAAAAGTTAAATTCTATACCTAAATAGGCATTTTTATATTATTTTTCAATATTTTCTTATTAAATGTGCAAAGGACAGTGCAGTATGATTGAAATTAGTGCAATAGAACACTACAATCAATATTACACACCACGTTTGCCTTTACCTTGCAGCCGCAATATGACTGTGTCAGTTGGACCTTGGCCGGGTTTAAGCGGCCGGGTTTTAAATAATAAAACCGCCGGAATTTAGATACTAAAACCAAAACATTTCCGAGACACTGCGATTCTTTTTTTTATTCTTGTTATTTATCGGCGACACGAAAATATTTATTTATACATTGTGTTTACATTTAAAGTGGTATATTGTGTTTTATAGTATAATATATTTTATACATCAATATCAGCAGAGTTTTTAAAATAACTATTGATGATTCAAAATAAAACAGTGAATTTGTAAAACAATATTTCGTAAGAATTCTCATATTTTATGTAATCGAACTAATAGCAGCCTATATATCCGAGTGTTCCATATCACCCACGAAAACAGAGCGTTGTCATTTCCGATGTTCAACGTTAATGTATATTGTTTATTTTTAATTAGTTTTTAAATCCTACGTGTTACCATGTGAGCTCGCATATTCGTTCGTATTTGCTCGCTATCAATAAAACGCATCTCGGAGTAAATGTGATATTGAGGAAATATGCCTTTGTTCAATAACGATATTAATCATGAATTAGAAAACGAAAAAAATACAACTATACACAATTCCATTGCTTATGACCTTAAAATAGTGTCAGGGTGTATTTATGCATGTAAATATTTACTATGAAAATAGCAAGCATGGTTGTATGTTAAGAGATACATAATTTATCTTAATGCAAATGTTATTTGAACGAATTGAGAATTACATTTTCAATTAAACATTTTAAGAAATAATATGTTAGATATACACACCTGTAATATGTATCTGTACTTCCATAACACATGCAATACTTTGAAGTCCGTATAATGTAACGCTGTACACATCATGGTCAATGAATGTGGTATTATCAAAGTGAAGGTAATATTTTGAATCGTTCCGATGCATTGATATGTTTGGCGAAGCGTTTAGCTTAACATAATACGGGTTTCCTTTGCCCCATACGACATAATGATAACCGTGTGAAATAGAAGGCTCAAATGTTACTGTTATTGGTCTGTTTTGGACAGCAGGCTCCGAAATAGACAGCGTTCCACAGTCATCTTTCTTCACAACTGTCAAAATTGTAAAATATCATATCAGTACAACAATATAGGTGGTTATCTTGTTCTGGATGTGAATACATTCTATTACTCAGAACAAATCAATGCATCACTGACCCAACACAAAGCTGATGAAGATTTCATATGCTTTAATTTCATTTATATACTGTTGTATTATTTTATAACTTTAAATCTGAATATAGCCTTTGTAATGTACATGTACAACATTGATTGCAGTTAAATCAACATCGCCGATTTCTGTCTCCACCATTCCAACCATTTAAATTTCAACAACAATACTCGATTCAAACAGTGAGACAGAACAATACCAAAACGTCTCATTAAATGCTTCTTATCAACAGATTGGAACCAATATTTGAAACGAAATATATATCATGAGTAAAAATATTATTAGTGTTTTATTCATATGTCACGAAATACGAAATAATCTCGAATCAGCACTGAATGTAACAGGAAATAAAAGAAGCTTCATTGAAGTTAAAATGTATTGTGTATGTTAGAAGTATAGCCAGACATTCCCTCTCGGCAAGTCAGTTAGCGATTCAGTGATATAAAGAAGTTAATGAAAAAAGCAGAAAACCCAACACAGGAAGATATTTGAAAACACAACACAAGGTTTAGAGAGGGCTTTCTTGGAAATAGGAAAAAAACTGACATCAATGCAGGAGATGCCAAATTATTCAGTAATATCTGAGGTACCCAACCAATAACATCAACGGATAATAATTACAGCAGAATATGGACATATACACTCGTGTAAAATATATATTCCTGTGTTGCGTTTTCATATCTCTTGAGGGTACTAAATAATTAAAATGTGTTTGATAATAATTACAATCGGTGAAATATTTGTCAAATAAGGATCATAATTTTCAAATATAAGGTTAAAATCATTAGTTACTCCTAATTTGCATACTGTTTAATTTGAATCATTTACACTTTAATATTTTTTACGTTTTTAAATTTAATGTTGATGGTTCTCTTTTAAACAAATACCGGAATAACACAAGAGTAAACGACACACGTACTAACTTCCACATATAAAGGATATTTTGTAAATGTTTCAAATCAATAATGGTAAAATCAAATTATTTTTTTAAAAAGACAATCTACCTAAATTTGCATTTAGCAATTTTATAAATTTAGCATTTTGCACATAAATGGTAAAACTATTTATTGTTCGGCAAACAAATTGTCGTTTATAAGATTATCTAGACCTGAAAACTGCAACTTAAAAATAAACAATATATATATATATACCTTTACCACTTATAGTGGGAAGTACAAAAACACAGAATATAAGCTGGTAAATCGCCTCCATTTTCATAACATGTTTACATCGTTCGTACAGAACAACACAATGGATAAATATATGTATTAGATATAACTCATGGCGGAAGTTAATTTGAAAACATATGATTCATCATTGTGACAATAAGACGGTAAAGGAAATAGGAGTCATACCAAGCTCATTGAGTTTATGAGAAAAAATCCGCTATAAATGTCTTAAAAAATAAAATTATTTTTAAAATGAATAAAAAGATCTCATTTCCATTGATAAAAAAATACAAATGGTTTGGTGTGTCAAAATCTGACAAAATCGAGATTTAAAGCGGAGTGATCAACGTGAAAAAAATGTAAACCTGTATAACGGATTAAAATGAAGTCAAAATGAAATCACATAACTCATTTAATACTTCACCAAATATGTTGCTCTTTTAAAACGGAAAAGCTATTTTAGTGTAGGCGCGTAGCCCAAGTTAGGAAATCCCTTTTCAATATATTAATTTGGGCATTTTTGAATAAGTATTCTATCAGCAAAACGATGTCAAAGGATTATAACATTTTAAAGTTTGCTTAAAACAGTTTTTTTCCAATATATCATGCCTATATACAAGTATACTCATTGACCCCCGCATCGGCCACAGCACATCTAAACTACCGTATACACCCAAATACACATAATTTTATTTACATTTGAACACAATTAATGTTTATAATATGTATGACTTTTTTATGAGAGATGTCTCAATCACCTGGAGTTTGTTTCAGACATTGCACATGTTGACTACTCAGTATAGAACCCAAAGAGAAAATAAGACGATGTGTATGCCGAAACTCCTCAGGAGGACCAATGCTCTTAACCTCGTTGACAATTTAAATGGACATTTCTGGCGCCTACTTCACAAAAAACCTATTGAAACTGATATATTAGTACAGTTTAATATAAATAATGACATTATCAAGAGCAAATTTATTCATTTTAAAGTGTGTTTAGATAAATATTAAATACAAAAAAATGTTAACTTTGATAGCATAATATTAAATATAACAATGTATTGTCAATATTGTATAATACACATGTATCAAATGATATTAACATCTTTCATTTTAGGATGAAAACATCATGTATGAATATTGAAAGCCAGTGATGTAAACCAGAAGGATCAAATCAAACACGTAGAGAAATAGAAGAAAACCCGATGAAAGAAATAGACACTTCATTAAAAAATACAAGATAAGTCAGAAATTTGGTCCCCTTAGTGTACGCTATATGTTTTCACCTGTTTGTTTTAACAATACCATCTTGCAGACTTTGTTTGTACTTTACACTCTGCGACTTATTATACTGTATGTCTACATGTCAGTGCCTATCATATCGGTCACTATCACTCTCCTGCCAAAACACTGTACAGCTGATATGTAAAGTTAAATATAAACTTTTAATGAAATAAAATGAAATATTGTATTGAAATAACATGTATATTAAATAAATAAAACGTAAATTGCCTTTACTTCATGTTTTTTATTATTTCTTTACGATTTGTAACACCTTCATATTACGTTGGGTTTGAACAAAAATAAACTTTCTGTTGTGTTCTAGGCAGTGGGAAATTATTTGAGCAGACATTAAAATGACTTTGTTTCAAATAACAGTCATTTACAAAAATATGGCCTAAACAGTATTGTCTAAAAACTTTCTGTTTGCATATAAAACATATTCTATCATCTCTAGATGTGTGTATGTATCTTCCATATTCTATTTCTAATGCGTGTGAAGATGGTCTAAATTTGACTTATTTCATACCGGAGTTCATTATCTCATATGGGTGTTTGTATTTTGTCTGGTTCGAATTTATGTTTAAATCTACAGTATGCTTGTTATCGATTTGAATTACACATATTTGCGTACCAACTCCGTTTATATGAATCGAACAAACGTTGCTTTACTAAATTAAAAGTATATCGGTCTCAAATGGGTACGTCCAAGCGTAAGAAATAACTAGGATATCAAATATATTTTATTTGGCTAACTCGTTTGTTTTTATTGAATTTGTTATTATCAACATGGCAGTGCAATTGTTGATGGTTTAACTTCCATACTCATACGGTATGTTCATATCTCTATTGTTTAAAATACAAAAATGTAGTTGTGGTTGTGGAAATGTATTGTTCAGAAATAACAATAGACTTAAGTAGTGATAATTGCTATGGCGTGCTAAACTTTTTGAAAAAAGGTTAAATTTTCTCCTTATTTTAATAAACAATAAATGGTTACACCTTTTCCTTATTTCAATTAACAATAAAACAATCAAAAAGAACACATATGGTTAATTTTGTATTTTCTGGAATTGGCGGATTATCCAAATTAAAGGGAGCATTCGTTTGTTCTGTTTCTTCTTATCTTTCACCTCTGTCATCCCTGTGCTGATAATTTTTCTCTGATTCCTTACAATCATTCAGTGTTGCTCGGGAATCGTATAACTCATTCAGTGTTGCTCGAGAATCGTGTAACTCAATCGGAGTTACTTGAAAAAAGTGTAACTCATTTAGTGTTGCTCGAGAACCGTATAACTTATTCAGTGTTGCTCTAGAATCGTGTAACACATTCAGAGTTGCTCTAGAATCGTGTAACTCATTACATGTTGCTCGAGAATCGTGTAACTCATTTAGTGTTGTTCGAGAATCGTGTAAGTCATTCAGCGTTGCTCGAGAATCATGTAACTCATAAGGTGTCGCTCGAGAATCATGTAACTCATAAGGTGTCGTTCGAGAATCATGTAACTCATAAGGTGTCGCTCGAGAATGGTATAACTCATAAGGTGTCGTTCGAGAGTCATGTTACTCATAAGGTGTCGCTCGAGAATCATGTAACTCATAAGGTGTCGCTCGAGAATCATGTAACTCATAAGGTGTTGCTCGAGAATCATGTAACTCATTAGGTGTCGCTCGAGAATCGTGTAACTCATAAGGTGTCGCTCGAGAGTCATGTAACTCATAAGGTGTCGCTCGAGAATCATGTAACTCATAAGGTGTCGCTCGAAAATCATGTGACTCATAAGGTGTCGCTCGAGAATCATGTAACTCATAAGGTGTTGCTCGAGAATTGTATAACTCATAAGGTGTCGCTCGAGAGTCATGTAACTCATAAGGTGTCGCTCAAGATTCATGTAACTCATAAGGTGTTGCTCGATAATCATGTAACTCATTCAGTGTTGCTCGAGAACCATGTAACTCATAAGATGTCGCTTGAGAATCATGTAACTCATTCAGTGTTGCTCTAGAATCGTGTAAGTCATTAAGTGTTGCTCGAGAATCGTGTAAGTCATTCAGTGTTGCTCGAAAATTGTGTAACTCATACAGTGTTGCTCGAGAATATTGTAACTCATTCAGTGTTGGTCAAGAATCGTGTAAGTCATTAAGTGTTGCTCGAGAATCGTGTAACTCATAAGGTGTCGCTCAAGAATCGTATAACTCATTTAGTGTTGCTCGAGAATCGTTAACTCATTCAGTGTTGCTCGAGAATCGTGTAACTCATTAAGTGTTGTTCTAGAATCGTGTAACTCATACGGTTTTAGACTGAAATGCCAAACAACCTTGAATGAAAAATGAAAAAAAAACCCATTAAAGTACTAAGTGATTCAGCACATTACGGAAATTTAATACCTAACCTCACAATGCAGGTTTTGTAACTAGATACAATAACATGATTAATAATAATTTTGCCATTGTTATACGTATAAATGAAGTTTGCACATGTAAGTTTGATTTACCCTTTATTAGTGGATGTGTAATATATTGATAAGGTTCTAAAGTATTGTATGAATAAATTATGAACATCATTTATATTATAAAACAGTAAAACTATAGCACTTGCCTAAAGACAAATGCAGTCTAAAGGTCATTAGCAATGGAAATAAATAGTTAATGCATGCTTAAAAATAAAAAAAAACTACCATTTAAATTTTTTCGAAATAAGATAATGTGAAAATTTATTCCTGTTCGAATGATGAAAACAATTGAAGAAATAAAGACATCAAGTGAAAGACAAGACAACGTTTGGAATTTAATAAAAACATATCATCTTCAACGCCTGGACCATTAACTGATTAGTAACGGATTTGAAAAAGTCGACGTTCCCTAAGATGGTGACTGTTGTTTTTGCAGTACTGTGCCGACTTGGCCATGTTTTGCCTTTAGAGAAACGTAGTAAGAAAACAGCAGACCACTTAATAGAACACAAAGATGATTACATTTCCTTCACAAGCTATCAATAAAAAGAAGTCTGTTCAGAATATGATGATGAAATGGAGCAAAAAAGGCGAAAGGGGCAATGGAAAATGAATACAATGTATTGCTTCATATCTTACGCTGACAGTAGCAAATGTATTTCAGAATTAAGTTTTTTCAAGTTAAACAACAAATCCTTTTATATTCACTGTACAATTTCAAAGTCTCAAAAGAATACATCAAATTTCTTTTGAACGTGGACCTTAGTAGATGGACATTATGCATTCAACTGCTAAAACCGCAAAAAAGAAAACACGTTTTTGTGCCATCAATGTGGAACACAGATGTGTCTCTGGTAGGAAGGCAAAAACCATACATAGTTGTTAAGTATCAAGACATACTTGATTTCAAACAGTACAACAAAAATACTGAATAGACATAAAAGAAGATTCTAAAGGTTAGAAAATAAACTGGTTAAAAGTAAAGTTGGTTCAAATTCATCGACAAAATCCAAGTATTTTTGTCAATAAAACATTCGAAGAACAGAATTTGCACGAGATCAAAGTTCATCTATCAACACGCTCAAAGGGGAAATCAAAACAGCAACAGCTAGGTGACATAATAGTCATGTGTGAATAAAAACTACCTATCAAAAAGGATCTTGTTTCACTGTGTGGCAGTGGAATTATACCAGAAGAGCATTGTCAATATTACAAGACACTTCCAAATAAGTAAAGACATGTGTGATAAACTCCCTATACCTGGTAATGATGACACAGAAAGTGACTATGATAGTGAGTGACTGATGACTAGAGTGTCGGTGAATTTCTAGTGATGGAATTATAATTAATAATTTTAGACAAACTCGATGCCAATTATCAATAATTCCCAATATAACTGATTAAACCGGTACATGTATTTAGAACAAATGTGCAAAAATGAATACAATTTAACAATAAATAATGCAAGAATTTGTACAAGATATTCGGATGGCACTTTTATGCATTATATTTCAAAGTAATAAGAATATTTGAAGTAAATAAGAATCATAATTTGTCTTAAACACTCACTAAAAAACGTTCCTTAATGTTTAAGATAGCGAAATTTTCGGGGGAAGTTTGCTGTATCACAACCAACCGGAAGGGTGGTGTCGCTCTTAACCTCTCAAATTCAAGGTTGCCAACCTCTAGTTATTAAACGATCTTGCGCCTATAAATAAGTAAGTCAGTAAATATTTTATCATAGTCACATGTGTAAATCACTGCACCATTTATTTCACTGTGTGTAAACGAATTATACAGTCAATTCGAAATAATCAGCTTGGTACAGTCATTTGTGAGTAACGAAGCGACAGCGTTCGAAAATTTCGGCGGTTGTGCAGGAATGTTTTATTGTAAATATTTCTACTTGTACTAATTGTCTTAAATTGTAATAGGCCTTTCAATGAACCAGTTATCATGTTTTAACCTGTGTTTCATATCAATGCATAGATAGGATTTCTTACCGATATCGATATTTTCTGAACCCGTCATATCGGTTACTCACCTTCATTAGTTCCATTTGATGGTGTAAAACTATTTCTCTAACATTTTTAATTTTATAAGTTAACATTGGTGATATTATTAGACCTCTATCCGCATGTGATATTAAAACAAATCTTCTATTTTGGAAGTTAAACCTATTTATTTCCATGTAGGGTTAAAGAAACTATGTACGGTCATTTGCCTCGATTTTTTTTACAAGTGAAATACTTTTGTAATGTTACCTGTGAATTCACTCTACGATTGCTTGTGAGCCCTAATAATAAAATTACTGTTTTATATGTTAAAATATGATGCAGATCATCACAAAATAGGCGAAAACTCATTTGAATTTTAAGTCATATATGACAGTTTCATTGAAGTAGCCTCTGAATAATAGCAAACGTATATTTTTTTCTTCATTGCGTCATTGGCGCATATTTGTTTTAACTTTTTCACCGATATATTTTTCTTTTATTGATTCTCTTTCATTCAATTACTTAATACAGTAATTCTCTTTTGAGCGTGAGTAATGATCTTTTCGTTTAAAACTTCTGTGGCAATAGGTACAAAATATATATCTCTAGCTTCACACGACGTAATAACATTTTGAACCTATGCTATCTGTTCTATGTCGTTACCTAACACAGTCTGTCTCTCAGACAGCGATGGTGGTCCTTCATAACCCCATAAGTTTACATTCCCCCCTTGTACATGTACCACTATCAATGCCGCTGTTGACCTTTTTCCCATCGAAACATACTTATTTGACTGCATTAAAGAGTCATCATCATTCACCATATTGATCATTTAATGAATGATTCCAGGCTTGATGGTACACAGTGCATTTGATATGTCACTGCCATCGAAATAGTTGCGGTTCGGAACTTAATTACAGAGAGCGCTAGATCAATATTTCCTGATGTGTTCATAGTCTGGCCTTTGTTTTTCATACCCCACATAAATCGCAAAAGTTTCCCTTTAAAAAGTTTTAAACCAATTCTTCAAAACCATTTTACCTCAGATGAGTACCTCATATGAAGCATATTTTGTAGAGAGTACCTTTCAACTACGTCTTCAAATAATAAATAGCCATTTCATTGGCATTTTATTATCTACATGAGTTTATTAAACTAAATGTACACAGGTAAAAATGCCACGCATGTTAAACGTACGTTAAACATATAATGTATGGCATTTCTGGTCGAATCATGCTGGTTCAAGACCTTGTCCAAGATCTTGTGGCTTTATAACAGTTAAACTGCTGTGCAAGTTTTGTTAAGATTCAATGGAAAATGAAGGTGCTATTGCGTCTACAACATTTGCCCTATGTAAAACAGTGACCCTTGTGGCAGCCTCAAATTTGACTCCACCAGACATAAACAAATCTTTTAGGGAACATCCATTCAATGCTACATGTAAATATGTAAGGTCTAAGCCTAAATACAGGTGCTATCATGTCTAAAAGAAAAAGATTAATGGACGACAGAAAATTTATCAGGACATAAGCCCTGTTGGCCTTTGACCAGTAGAAACCAGGGTTGTCAAAATGTTTCAAAGAGTAAGTACTAAATTAAGAAGTAGCAGTATCCATTTTGTGAGTGTCACTGGCAAGAAACAAGCGCCAATGGTGCAAGTGGGGAGTAAAGTACAAGAGGGGAAGTCCAAGTAGCCTCCGTCATGGACAATTTTTTAAATTTAGATTGCAGGAGATGGCTTTTCAGCCATTCTGGGCTATATTCTAATCTTAAATTATGAATAAGTTTTCACTGTTTTTTTTTTACATGAAAACGTCAGCAAGGTCTGAAATATAACTTCTGAAATAGGGCATACACAAAACAAGACATATTGGTGAATTGAAACATATATGGGACATCATGTAGTAGATTGTAATCCCCCCACCCACAATAAACCATGAGAACCCGATACATGACTGACAACATGTGACAACAGACAAAGCGTTCCATTTTGAAGTGTCCATCTATTAAAATGGACACATCTCAGACATTGATTATCTGATTTGACTAGTTAAAGATATCAGTTTGATATATCACTCAGTTAACTTACAGTCCTAGCTTAGGTAAACATCATGCAAAAATATTGACTTCTTCCAGTTCTTAAATTGAACAAATGATTAACAATAAATTAAAAACCTATCTATCCAGATGATACAATGTATACCTCGATGTTTTGAATAAAATGGAGAGATTTAAGATGCAAATTTATTAATGAATTCAATACTGTTTTTCATTTATAATACCACGAATATTAATCAATGCGGTAATTTTCCCTACCTTTTTCAAAGACATTGTCACTGGTGAGGCATACAGATTTTGGACCATTACAGCTACAGATTACCAGGTCCATATAGCATTTGGGGGTCTTTTAAGATCTCTTCCTTTGCAAAACGCCTCAAGTTCTAGTGTAAGCTGTTTAAGCTGAAACAACAGATAATTTGTATACTACATGTATTATCAAATTGTTCACTTTATACGACTGTTTACAGTTGATGATAACTTATTAAGCATTCAATCTAGAGAATAGTTTATACACTTTGATACAACATTTTAAGACAGTATGCCAGAAAAAATCACAAAAATAAAATTGAGGCTAAATGAATATAGTAAAGCAGTGTTTTATCCAGCTCCAATTTTTGGGGGTCATTGATGACCCACTGACTAAAAATCTGGGGGTCATTTTCAAAATCTGGGGGTCATCATTGACTAGTTTTAAACTTAATCAACTTGAATAAATAGTGGTGAAAATGAAATATTTTACTTCAACAGTTTTACTTCCTATTTCACACAAATTTTAAAATCAAAATTCCAACTGAAATTAACAACTTCAAAACACTTTAACTTCCAAATGAATTTTTCACTTCTGGCCCAACAAGTTACAACACCTGAAACTAGTTGTTTTTTCCTTCCCAACAACAGTTTTTATGATCATGGCCACCGGGTCATCAACTTTTCAAATGTCATGGTCTCAGCTTGATCACCATGACCCTAACTATTTATAATGAAAAACACTAAAATCATTTCAACATCTTATATTTCAGCTGAGCTTCATGTTTACCATTACTAAGCATTATACTCTTTGGTAAACAAAACTTTGTTGTTTTCTTTTTCCCAAAACCATTTCTCTTCATAGCTAGACTCATTTTAAAGTAATGTTACCTTAATATTATTACATTGTAATGGTCACTTAACTAAAATAAGTTTTTCAAAATAAATATAATTTTCTAAAAGTTTATTTTCTTTTTTCCATAACCTTTTAAACGTCCGTTAAAGAAACATAAACGGCGTAAAAACATGGACCGGCCTATGTTTAAACTGGTATTAAAGTGTTGCCCATGCGCGTCTAGATACCTAATAGAAAACAAAATAAAAAGCTTTTCAGATAGAGTAAAGTCCGTACATTTCAAACAACTTTCTTGAAGAGTTTCACAATTTCCACATTTCATCTTTATATACAAACAACCTCAAACTGGGTATATCAGTGCTATTGTTGTAGCATACGTTTGTTTTCACAGATGTTGTCTTCAAACTATAATATTGCTCCGCGGAAAATTATGTATGTGATCATAATCGTCTATGCGATCGCATAAATATAGCGTTAATAACCAATTTGAGCGTTTATATAACTAGATAGAACCGCGTGACCAGGGTTTCCCTGAATCAGACCACGTGATCTGCCAAAACAGCTAGCATTGTAAAACTAATTCTGAAACCAGCTTGCCGAAACAAAGATGCGTAATTTGAATTTCTGTGTTTTTAAGGTTGCATCATAGTGTACGCTATGAACAAGTTTGATTGCATTGAAAGAGATTTAATTGCGTCAAAAACACAAGAAACACGCTCTGGAGAAAACACTGTATATTCTCTATATATTATGACAAAACACCATCTGCTATGGTTTAATATACTTGTATTATCAAGAAATTATGTAAAATTGTACCGAAATGACAATACTTTCAAATTTTATGCAGCGAAAAAAAATATCCCTCATTTCCATCCAATTCCCCTCATTTCAAAACCCAATCCCTCTCATTGCTTTCCAAAAAGGTTCACATGTATATATCAGGCTACCCTGAATCATACCATGTGATCTGTCAACACTGCTAGCAGTGTAAAAATAATAACTCACTTGCCAAAACAAATCTGTGAAGTTTGAATTTATGAATTTTTAAGGTTGCGTCATAGTGGACACAATGAACAAACTTGATTGCGTCAAATAAAATTCAATTGCGTCACAAACACAAGAAACACGCTCTGGAAAAAAAACTGATAAAGAATAAAAATCCTTTGACATTGCCTTTAAGTCTAGTGATCGAGGTAATAAGCAGGACTGTGGTCTACTGAAGTTTCACAACAATCGGTTCAGTGGCTAACTATATTCCGGCTGTCTAAATTTCAATGTTTTCTAGATTGTGAGACAAAATTTAATCCTAAATCTTTGTTTTATTTACTTGCTAAATGTCCCGTGGTTTCTCCCTTCACACCAGATATGTTTTTAAGAAGTGTTCTACCTTTCCATTATTTACTATATATTGTATAGCTATCCAAACGCTATATCAAGATAGGGCCTACAGTGTCACTGGCTAGAAAATTGCCTGTGCATGATCCCAGTTCAATATATATCAATTTGATGGCAAGAAATTCTTTACATTGTCTCGAGTTAAAATATTTAAGAAATAGTAAGATGTCACCATACACTTAACATAAGAACATGTTCTAAAAATAATATTGCAAACTACAATTATGATTATTGAACATACAAAGTAACAGTTGGTGGGGTAAGGTTTATGGGTTAAAATGAAAATATTTCCAGTTCTTATAGTTGCATAGCGTACTGATGCATATCTATAACTACATTGATTTACATAAGCATGATACTAACCGCTAAATATCATGAAAAACGACAATTATTGTTAAATTTGCCAGATTAAAAACTCATAAAAACTGATAAAATTTGTTCTTTGTGCGTTCACAACAAGGAAAGTAACTCTAGCACATCAATCAATTTTCGTCCTAAATCTATCTATCTATCTTTATATTTTGCCACACCCCTTCACAGGCATAATCGGGCAGCTGCGCGTCGTGTCTTATATTAATAGAACAAGAAAAAGTAAAGCATAATAAGGATAAGGGTAAAAAGTAGTGTAAAAGTGTTAAAACAGTGCGACAAGATAAAAAGAAGATTAAAAACAAACTCGAAATGCTCATGGTTTAGTGTGCTGTAGCTGGCTAAGTGCAAGCTTGAATGAATCAGTCTTGCAGGAGTACAACATCTGCAGGTAACGAATTCCACTGTACTATAGTAAGGGGAAGAATGAATACTTGTAGTAATCAACACTAGTGTGACTCAGTTTGAAAGACATTAAGTGACAACACCTTGATACCCGGTGGTTAGCTTCAAAGTAATGAGGTATAGAGATGGCGACCAACAATTTTGTAAAGGAGGCATAAACGCGAATCTGCCCGGTGCTGCTCTAAGGTTTTCCAACCCAGTCTTTCTAACATGTTAGTAACACTGGAGTAATGGAAATAATCATTCATGGTCCAGCGTGCTGCACGTCTCTGAACTCTTTCAAGTTTGTCAATATTGGACCTGGTGTGGGTGTCAAAAATCGTACTGGCATACTCTAACTTGGGGCGGACCAAGGTTTTGTAGGCACACTCTCTGATCTTGTGTGACTTTACCTTGATTGTCCTCTTGACAAAGCCTAGGGTGCTGTTGGCCTTGGCTGCAACTCTGTCTATGTGGGTGTTCCATGACAAATTTATTTAGATGTCTACACCAAGATAGCGAGCATTCTCAGTTGTCTTTAGAATCTGTCCATGAAGTATGTACCTTGTGGGTTTGGGTTTTTTCAACCTTGTTATGTGGACAACTTCACATTTTGATGGATTGAATTCCATATCCCACAAGGCTTCCCATCTCTGAAGTTGGTATTGCAATCACTTTTAAATTGTGGTTCTTGGGAGCATATAAGTGTGTTACTCACCATGATGAATACACCGCCGCTGCGCTTCTGTGTACCCTTTCGGTCCTCTCTGAAAAGCTTGAAGCCATTTGGGAGAAACTCTGATGAGCATATATCAGGGGAGAGCCATGTCTCTGTCCCGATAACAACATCTGGTTTTTCATGGTCGACCAGTGTATGAAATTCCCCAATTTTATTCATAATAGAGCGGAGGTTTATATTAAGTAATTTCAACTTACGTGTTTTGTTTTTTCTGCACGTTTTCTATTTGTCTTTTTTGGTGTTGAAATTAAGGTAAATTCAGCATCTGATACATCCAGAGTGCTGTAAATATTTGGGTCAGATAGGAGAGACATTGATTTAATTGTATCAAAAAAGCTTGAATTAAAATTCGGCAAGCCACAATTAAGACATGGCCATGAATATGAATTATGTTCTATGTGTACTTGGTAGTTTGCCTGATTCATCCCAGTGCATACTCGGTGGAACCATGTGTCACAGGAGTCGCACTGGATGGCTTCCTGTTTCCACCCAACAGCTTTGCCACAGTGGCCGCACGGGTATTTTGGTGGTCTGGGACCGGGGTTAATTTGTACATCATGGGACAAGGTCACCAGTAATAAACTCAAATATAAATTGCTTCTATGCATACCTTTACGGTTAGGCAGTATGTACCATTTAGAGAGTTTAAACAATGTTTGTTTGTGCGTGGACTCGGGGACAGTTGTAAACGATGTAAACATGGTGTTTCGGGAATCATGATGTTGGCCACTACTCTTTGTAGTACACTGATACCACGGTGGCTTAAATGTGTGTACAACCGAACTAAGCAAAACTATGCCAAAAAAACAGACATGGAACCATCCTTTGTGACAGAACAAACATGGTTGACATAAAGTAAACAAAGAATTCCGCCAAAAATTGCGGGTGTGTGACGTCACAGCCCAGCGTTTGATCTTTTGAAAAAAATCAAAAAGATCGAGTATCAAGTCACCTTAAATGTATAGAGATAAACTCCAGCACTGAACTTAGTGTTCATAGACAAACCAGTATCAAATTTGAGACGAGCTCAGAAAGCTTGAAGTATCGACATCGACGCATGCGCATTACTAAAGTTGTTCACCCACTTTTTTTTTAGAAAAAAAAATATTGTTGTAGTAAAAATAATAGAAAATATATATGAAAACTTTACACATGATTTACATTTAATTTTAAAAATACCTGTACATTCTTGAACTTACCTTGTTTTTCTTTAAAGGCAAGTGACTTTATCATAAAAAAATCCCGCAAATGATCTTTGTTCAAATGTTCAGATTTTACAGTTTTAAAAAATATTGAGCTGTTTTACGGTTTATTTAGTCTGAGTAAGCCAGTGCCGACCTTTACCTTGAAAAATACCAGGAAACAGGAAACATCGAGGTTGATTGACAATTTTTAATCTGTGGAACCATATAGGCCTATCTCTGACAAAAGTAATTTAAGGATTCAAACAAACATTTTATTCCATAGTGTGTGTTAGTGAACCGATGTAAATACACGTTTGGTAGAGGTGAAAAAGGGATAATGCAAAACCGAAAGTACAATCTTGTACAGAAGTCACAGGGCCATGATAATCAGGTAGAATTACTGTTCATTTTTTTAATTCTTAATTATTTTTTTAATAAAGATATTTACAATTTTGGTTGATTAATTATTTTTATGTATTGATTTATATGCAAAAGTTTATAGAAGTAGGCAATACTTGACATTTAGATATATTCTTTAATTCATATGATCTTCATTGAGGCCCTCTATTTTAAAAAAAGGAAATAAAAGATGCCATTATATTTGACAGCTTCACAATAAAACAGATCTAGTTATATAATATAAAATTAAAATATTTTATACTTTATTTCAGTTATGAAGCTGTTTTAACAGTTACATTCGAGTATGCCAGCAATGTGAAGTATGAAGAGGAGGACTAATTAAATATTGGACATGATACAACACTCCATTAATTTGAAACTACCTAGATGGTATCTACTTGGATGATTATTATATTGTGGTTATATTACAGAAGAAAAACAATATAATATTGGGAAAATATTGCCGGTTCCTTTTATATCTCGTGTCAGCTGTGATAATTTATCAGTTATACATGTAAATGAATTAAATCATTTGGATTAAACATATGTATGACACACATATGTTTACATATGGTTTTGTTAACATATATGAATAATATGTAACATGATTTTTTTTTAAATTAGCCTCTGCCTGTTCTAGTTTATTCCCTAAAAACAATATGTGTTGTTGGGAGATTTTAGCGCAATAATTATATAGGATTTTTAACATATTCTAAATGTATGAATCGAAACACATATGACAAACGTATGTTTCACATGCGTTTTACATATGTTGATGTAAACGTATGCTTTACTATGATTTTGATTGTCAGACATGTATTTATGATTCTCGTACTTAAATTGGACCCTGCCTCTGGCTCTGCTAGTGATATTTCCAAAAAAGTGAGTGCCATGTGCTGTGGAGCATTTTAGCGCAATAATTATATATTCACTTTAACGTATGTTAAACATATGAATTGAATCACGTATGTCAAACGTACGTTTAACATGCGTTTAACATATGTTTCTGTAAACGTAAGTTTAACGTGCGTTTCTGATTATCATATGTTTCTTTACGTATGTTAAACGTATGTTTTGAAACGTATGTTAACCAAAATGCATGTGAAACATACGTTAAACGTATGTTTAACATATGTTTGACGAAACATATGTTAAGCATACGTGGCATTTTTACCTGTGTATGTTTGTTATTGTCCGGAGTTTTGCAAACTGTCAATTACTTATTTGTCAACACTCTAATCATAGCTTCTTTTTCTAAATTTATATGTGGATCTTCTGAAACTTTTATTTCCAACGGTTCTTCACCTAACCACGTGTCCTCCAACGATATATTAGCGAACAAATCTTTCATTGTTTTGTCCACAAGGTCCACATAATTGTCTTCAATGTCACCATCATCGTGTAGTGATGAACTATAGGAAAAGTCTAGATTTTGGGTGTTAAATGCCATTTCAATCACTTTTGTGCCTTAAACGGCGACAATATGGTTGGGCGTTTTGAAACTTTTTTATCGTCAAGTGTTTATTATTTGTTGTCTTTTTCAAAATTGTCAGAAAAGTTTTTGGAGTGGTTAGTCACTTTCTTCTCCAGTTCATTAACAATATTAACCTTCAGGATACAAGCTCCATGTTTAAATAATGAGTGGTCTATTGCTTATTGAATTTGTCGAAAACAAAATGTGTAGTCACTTTTCATATATGCCATCCAGGATATCTGAAACAGACAAAAGTATATGTTTAATTCACTTTATCTTACAAGTGACTGTACAAAGACACTCAAGAAATTAGGTAATCGATCGTACAGAAGACAAACAAGGGTCCGTACATATTTCCGTTGTATGTGCGCATTTATAATCGATGATTTTACTGTATTATAAGACTATTTCGGATTAAATGATGTCTCAGTGCTTCCAGAAACTCTATTATCTACTATTCGAATCCACATAACGTTAAGAGTGGTCATGAGTTTCTAAATCTAACGATTTTATCAGCGTGTGTCTAGTTTGGGCGGTGAGTTGAGACGAGTTTTAATCGCATTTTATGCAAAATGGCTATATTTGATGTTTCGCAATAATGATATTGTTGGATATAACACTAGTATACAACACACAACAAATTATTTGAGAATATTGTATAGCAATAACTAAAAACCTGCCCTTTTTTCGGTAGTCAGTTCTTAACGTTCGGGTATCGGGATTTATTTACCTCTATATTGCCGGACTTGTGAGATTTTGGTGAATCTTTTACAATATTGAAACGCCTATATATCGCTTTATTAATAAATCAAGTTGTATTTTCCAATTACATACGAGTCAATATATATTAATTGAGCAATTCGCATACGTGTAGTTACAACTACTAGTTTATCAAGGACATCACTGTGACGATTTCCGAAAAAATAAATTTTAATGACCATTCCTCTTCGGGTCAAAATGTTGCTTTTCGATTTTAAAAAGTAACTGAACTCATGACGGGTCATCAGTGAAACATGATCGTAGCTCTTTTACAGTTTTCATCATATTACGTGCTACCTGTTCTTTCGATGCATGTATGATAGCTAAGTTCAGACAATGTGCCCTACATTGCGTGTATATCACTTGAAGAAATTGGAGACATATACATTGTTCTTGGGTCACCATATCCAAGTGGTTATTTAAAAATGAGTTCTGCTTAGCTTGGTACTCAAGTATGGCTATGACGTTTCCACGTTCTTCTTCAAGCCCCAGTAGAGATATATTTTGACTTCCGCATAGAACAATAGTTTCTACTATAGCACGAAGGAGTTTTCGCTAATACAGGATTTTTATGTACAAGAAGATGATATAGACGAAAGTATGTATTATTCTTTGCAAGCTACAATACGCCAAAAGTTCTCAACAGCTTTCAAAGAATATTTGTGGATATCGGTCTTTGCCTGGTTGGACAACATTTTACCAATGTTGCTGGGGTCAGTTGCAGCTGTTGACACCAAGGGCTTGTTCATCGTACCAGCGAACAAGTAGAACAAGTATGGCACCATAAACACAAGCTCAGATTTCGCAGTCCTCACTTGGACTGATCTCATAAACGACAACCCACGCTAGTATACATTGTATAGCATATTAACATTTGCCTCCCTTTATTGAAAAAAATTGCCAGAATTCCCCATAGTATCAATTAAACAAATCAATTAATTAATCATTTACTACTAGTTTATGTGCATCATGGAACAAACTTATTCTAAAAAATACAGAATATATGGGCATATTTATTTACACATCAAGTTTCAAGTTTATTCAGCAATAGGTAAATTTTGCGTGTGGCTATTTACAAAGCTTTACAAAGAAATATTGGCAAAACAATGTATATTGTAATAAACATGAATAACAAATATTACACAAATAACAATCACATGTACACTTATCTTGCGAAACAATCATATTTTCAAGGGTATTTTGTTTTATTACAAGAGCTTCCTGAATAAATTTCGAAATATTTTACAACATTTTTTTTTCATACTTATAAGACATGATATCTATATATTTATTGAATGGAGGCCAAGCCATACGGCCTATATATTTAGTAGGAACATCATTGTATTTAGTACAGTGACATTTTGTTATCCCATCCGATACTCACGTGACGGGCAAGTACAGATGTGTCAAAAACTGGTGGTGAGGAAATGAATATCTACCTGCATGGAAAAGTGTACTGGTGGACGATGTAAGCAGACTCATCTTGTCATTGTTGTTAGTAACCGTATCAATAAACACATCTTTGTACTGCGGGTCAAACGTGCTGCTTGAGAACACCATGTTTAAATTTTCCCGCTTAATGAACAAAGGGCAAATACAAAACCATTACAAGGATAGCGGAAAAAAGGAAATCACTTGAGGAGATAATAGGCACCAAAAAAAACCCACACAACAACCAGTGCTTGTAAATGTGATAATTGTTTCTTCGGAAAAACATTATAAAAATCCAATACTGAAATACCACGCTTTTTTGGACATTTTTGAAGGTGTTTTTGTGATTTTTAATTAATATATCTCACCCTAGTGAGGCACCAATTTTATTGCGTTTTTCGCATGTTTAATTTTTTCGATTTTTAAAATCCAACGTAGGCACGTTTGCCATTGCTTACGCCTAGGCACGCCTCTGAATGACTGTATATTTCACCTGGAGTATATTTATCATATCTATAAAATTAACCAAACATAATATGCATTAATTAAGAAAACGATCAATGCGAGTATACGTAGCTTGCCGAGTGACTCATAACGGTATGATAGTACAGTGCTTCATTCACGTGTAAATGCTCTATATAAAGAGAGTTCTCGGGGAGAAATACACATGCATAACGCTCACATTGGTTTCTCTGTGAGCTGCAATTGTTCTATGCTGCTGACAGCACAAGGTGAGCATTTTCAATTTCGCACATTTTTTGAAAATTAAATATGATTTTTATCACAAATCATTTTTATGTCGACCACAAAGGAGGAAAGTTTTGTCATGGTTTATCATTCATGTCGTATTTAGATTTGATCAAATAACCCTTACTTGCGTTTTAAAGCGTTCCGTTAAGAATATATATGTATATTTGACATACGTCTCTTACTGCAGATGTTTTAGGATATGGAAATTTGTGTTTTTATTTAATATTATTTCTTATATACAGGTAAACGGATTATTTTTATGTAAATTTATATCGAAACATGAGGTCTTCCTTCAACAATAAAACTGGATATGCCATATAAAGCCTGACATAAAAACATAAATATCGAAACTGGTGAGTTTACTGAGATAAGGATAAAAAAACTTTACAAGATAAATCATCGAAACTGGTGCTTATTTAAATATCGCAGGTATATGAGGCTTAACTGAAGGAAGAAAGCGGCAATACTGGTCATTTATTGTAATTTCGTTAATTTATATGAATACATATTATTTAAATCGATTACTTTAAAACGCTAGATCAGGCAACTCTTTGAACACGTGTTTATTTGTCCTAGAATAATGGTACTAAGTTTACAATAGGTATAAGAAAATAATTATTTATGCACAGAAACGTTTAGTTGGCAAAACAATTGCATTAATTATGAAAAATGGTAAAAACACGACTTTTAAACATCAAGAAATCATTTATGTTTGAAATATATATATATACAAAATATTGAAAATAGATAAATATATATAATTATGTACATGCATTATCTAACGATATATAATTATTAAATAATACATATACATGTATCATTAAGTGAAGCACTCGGTCCAGTGATAGAGCACTGGACCCATGTTCGGAGGGTTGTGGGTTTGATCCTCCGCCACGGCTATGTGTTGTGTCCTTGAGCAAGATACTTTTCCACATGTGCTTAGTAGTGGTTTTACCCAGGAAGACTTTGAGCGTGATTTGTCTAAGTTGTAAGAACTTGTTTCACAATCGAAGTAAAATAAAAAGTTTAAAAAATCGTTAAGTATGGGAAATTTCTTGGCGTTGTGGTTCAACAAAGGATAGGCAACATACGAATCAGGGCGGTTTGTGGTACCTCGTTGCATTGTTTAGTTCACCTATTTTGAATGATATAGAAAATAGGCAATTTCATCTGATAAGTAATATGTGCGTGCGTGCGTGCGTTGACCAAGAGATCAGACATGACTGAATTGATGATTTTCTGAAAATCAATGTTACAGTAATACTCCATGCTACAGTTAAATGCTTCACTTGAGAGAATATATGTGCACATGAGCGTATGTATTAGTTTGAGTAATAATTCATTTTTTCTGATCCGCATTCCAATGCATTCAATTAATCAATTGTTTTATAACTTTTATAACAAATGATATAAAATAGTATTTTTCTGTTTCTTAACTTCCTCTTCAACTCTTCACTAGCACAACGGAACTTTTCTGTAATAAATTTTTGAATAGAATATCCCGTTCAGAAAAAAAAGAGCATTATTTCAATATCTTTTCATACACATTTGACCTATTGTATTAATAATATATTAACCATGTCGATGTGGTTTTTTTTTAACTGACGAGTGTCGAGTTGAAAAATTGAGTTTTAGGTAAGAAAAGTCGAGTGTCGAGTAAGAAAAGTCAAGTAAAAAAGTCAAGTGTCGAGTAAGAAAATCAAGTGTCGAATAAGAAAGCCGAGTGCCGAGTAATAAAGTCGAGTGTCGAGTACAAATACAAGACGTTATTGTGATAAAGGCCTTCAGCCCAAAATTCATTACAAATGTTAAAGTCTACAAAATAAAATAAGACAACATTAGTATGCTAAGTAAGCTATCGAAATACATTTTAAATCATAATAATATATTGGCGTTCTTGGCTAGGTTGAAAGTCACATATTAGATATACAAATATAACGTTATTTAATCTAACAATAATTCATCGCGTTTAATAAAAGCATTGTAAACGAACAATGAAAAAGTGTAAATGATTGTTTCATTTTTGCATGACATTAAAATGTTGATGTTCGGTTGGCGCCAAAACTTACAAAGCAAGAAATGTTCTCTCAGATGTACATAGACAGGACATTGTAGTAGAAAAATGTATTCATCCTCAACTTCATCGTGTCACACTTTACATATTCTACTTACATATGGTAAATCATCGTGTCTTCCTTTTTCTAGATTTAAGTTATGCGTCCCAGTTCCTAATTTAAGCACAGAAATCCGATTCTTTTTTATTGATATTATATTTAAATAATTCCATGATTATACGTGTATTTGAAAACTTTATATTAAACTAACTTGTAGATGCAACTACAATGTCATGTCATTGTTTAGCATATTGGTCACTCAACCGCCGAACAAGTAAAAAATGTTTTCATATTCAATTTGTTCATCTTGACTTTCCCATATGCAACCAAATCCATTGCTATATAGTATGTGTTTAACTTTGCAAACCCAGTTTGTTTTGTTATTTTCAGACATTTGTTTTACCATATTATAACCCGATTCAACATATCTGTCATATGATATTCTAGTTATTTTTATATAGTATTATATATATTTCTTTACTGATTCGAAATACATTGGATAACGACCACAATCGCCTAAAACTGCTGCATTTATTGACAGGTTGTTTATACATATGTATTTTCTAAGGCATATCTATGCACGATTTCTGTTGCATTTCGCTACTCAACGTCCCACAACTAAAATCCATATAATAATATAAGTGCGATTACATTATCGAATATTTAAACATAAAGTAAACATGATTTGGCATGTGACCAAATTTGTATAAACTTGAAAGTAGTGAAGTCAATAGTCGTTTTGAGTTCTCAGTCAAGTTATTTGCTATACGGTTAAAGGATAAGCTCATTGAGAACGATAATCCCACATATGTAAAACAGTTAACAACTTCAATAGGTTCTCCTTTATATGTCAATCTTTCAGTTATTGCAAAAACAACCACGTTAGTTTTATTAGTGTTTACAACAAGGTGACTACTATCACAATAATTACTTAAAATATTCAGCTGCCTTTGAGGGCCAATACTCGTGTCCAATATTAAACCGACGTCATCTGTAAAGAAAATTAAGAAGAGCTGTGTTGTATCTGAATGTAACTGTATTCCTCGATAGGTTACTGTCCTCTACCAATTTTGAAAATTAGTTGATGAAGAGGAAAAATAATATTGGGGACAACAAAGAGCTTTGTTGTTTTGAACCAATTTTACGCTCCAGTTTGTCTGTATACATTTCACTACACAGTTACGTCCCCGTTTTTCCCACGCTTTTCTTACGCTTAAAAAAGGCCTATTTAATTTGGTTTTTGAAATATTTTCAAAATGATTAATAGTGGTTGTGATTTCTTGTGGGCAAAAGTTGGCATAGCATATACTGCAATAAGATATCACTGGTGGTAAAAAAGGGAATTTGATAGGATTTCAACATATGTATGTATTAATGTGTATTTGTGGAATTATTTTTTCAAAAAAATCTCAGAGTGTCACTGCACCCCTTTAAAAAAACAAGCTGGTCAATCTACCAGTTATTTTGCTTTTATTTTTTACCATAGCAGTCCTAGACCTTATTTTATAAAGAACAAAGTACCAAATTCAACTGTGTTGTGAGACCTACACTGTTCGTTACTACGGACACAAGCCTTAACACAAGACTACATGCTCTTTATTGATCTACAAATGTTACCTTTAACACGACCAGAATGTAATACTGACTAGAGTTAACTTCGGCAAACGGTATCAAACGCGGTTTTAAAGTCAACAAAAGCAATATATATTTTGCCAATTTTTTAAAGAGACATATGCTTATAATAGCCTGAAGTATTTATGTGTTATCAATTGTTGAATATCCTTTTCTGAATCCTGCTTGCGACTCTGAAATTTTATGACATGCATTTGCGAGAAGGGTCATACGTCTATTAATAATACCAGTGTAGATCTTACCAAAGACATCTAATAAAGAAATGCCTTTATAATTGCAAAACTAAATCAATACTGTAACTGTATATGAAAATACCTTGTGGTGACTAATCTCCACCACCTGCCTATTATTTTACAAGACAACGAACACTTTTAAGAATTTCTTCATTTGTAATTTTGTAATCAAAGATAATATTTTCTAGTTCATCAAAATCATTATGGATGTCAATATCATCTTCAACATGTTCACCTTTATTGTTATCATCAACATCTGAATTCTCATCTAATTTAAACAGAATTTCAAAATGAGTTTACCAATCCTCTAATGATATTTCATTTTGGTTAGCGCTTTGGTCCATTATAGTAATGCAATTATAGTAACTTTATTTTCCAGAACGATTTTACGTAGCTCGACGATTCAATGATTTTTTCAAACGCCTGGCTATTGAACTGTTATCGCTTTTTAAAAGTATTTCTTTACTGTTTATATTTATTTAGGTTTGACGCCGACCGATTGCAACGATATTGCCCGAGGCACTTGTACTTGTACTTAATTTGTTTCATATCTCTACATTCTTTGTCAAACCATTTTGGCTGTTTACTTGCCTTAAACTGATGATGTACTAAACAATTGTGACCACATGCTTTAAATATATATTGACACTGTTTAATTATAGTAAATTTAGTGAAGCCATTTGTTTGTTTTGAATGGTATCTTATAGTCCATAAACACAAACATTTGACAGATTTTGAATAAAAGATTCTCTGCTGAGAATATGCATTTTTTTAATATTTATGATGTCATCAGTATCAGTGTTTAGATTACAAAAGTGTTTTTTTGTATAAAAAAATTATTGGAAAGTGGCTTGATTCGGCTTCTTTTTACCTATTTTAAACATTTTATTAGATTTAAAATAAATGCATCAGAAACACATTATTTATTACGCTGTTTCAATTTTACTAATATAAGTAAATTATCAATGTCTTTATCGTAACATAAGCGACCATTTGCTATATACTAATGATTTTGAAATACAAAAAGCAAGCGTATCAGCCCAAAAGGTATTAACAGCCTGGTTCATCGATAAACGTAAATAAACATCACAATTTAGAACGACGGCATACTTCATAAGAGACATTATTTTCAAATTGCACACAATCCGGGTTATTTCCAGTTTTGGCGTTCAGTTATCCGATAATTATCAAATGAACGTTTTCAATATCAATAGGTAGATCAAATAATGTATTTTCAAGTAAATGTATACCTTTCAAATCATATTCTTGATAGAATGATAAACTGAAATTCATCTTCAAGATCTAAAGAATAACACATTTGGCAAACACGCTTATGTCTGTCTAATCTAGTATATCTATGTGTCTCAATCATATGAATAAGTCTCAGCTTGGCTAAATTAGTTCGCTGACGATGATAATTGTCATAACCCAAATAATTATTTTATTTTTTAACTTTTATTTCAATTTAGTTTTACATGATCAGACATGTTGATACATATAATGATCATGGCAATTATTTGCATTTAGAAATATTTAATAACCATTGAGTTTCTCACTGTCTGTGAGATTTGAATGCGTAACGATCGACTTTGATTTGTTTATATCAATACAGAACTTTTTGTAAAATCTGCAGTTCACTTTTGTATATATCACATACATTTAATTTTAGATTAAATGAATATAATTTCTCATAATTTTCTTTTACAGTGTATCAACAACAATACCTGGCACGATGAACTGTCGTATTTTTAAGTCAGTTAGTAGTATCAGTTCAAGGAACCAGTTACAATGGCTGTTGCTGATATTTATATTAGTTATACTGCGATTGATTGTTACGCTAAACGACAAAGTACAGTTTGACAACGCTTCTTCGATTAACACAAGCGATGCTCGAATAGATGGGTGCGTTCATGGTCAAAATTGTCGTCTGCCTGAATGTCTTTGTTTTGGTATGGAACATTATCCTAAACACTTTCAGACAAGTGAAGTGCCACAAATAGTTATATTTACATCAGACGATAATCTTATTGAACAATATGCTGATTATTATAGACAAATATTCGCCGATCACAAAAATCCTAACGGCTGCCCTTTTTCCGGAACGTTATTCGTTTCTGATGCTGATCATACCGATTATAAATTAGTTCGACAGTTTTATGACAAAGGTTGGGAAATTGGACAACATGGAATGAAGCATATTGCACACAAGAATACAGACATTCTTACAACCGATATCAACGAAATGCGCATGCTTACACATAAAGAAACTGGAATACCGTTTTCTGAATTAATTGGTTGGAGAAGTCCATATCTACTAACGTTGATGGATGGAGAAATTGAAACGCTGAAAAAACTAAATTTCACATACAGCATGACCTTTAGCACAGACACATATTCATGGCCTTTCACCTTGGATTACGGTTTTACGCCCGCCCTGAAAGAGGTAAAGCTCCCAATTCCCCTCGTAAACATGTGTTTAAGTGCATGCGTACGTATACATCGAGTGCTTGAACATTTAATGTAATACATATTCAACAAACACTTTCTTGGTAACTTTATTTTGCGTGATCTCTCATCGTTCTGAGCCAAGCTCAGTCAGAAAATTTGCTAGTTTCTTACAGAGAAGGACTGTGGTTCTACTCAGATTCATTCAGAGGTCTTCATCAACCAATATTTAAACTGTTATGTGCTGAAAATAGCGTTAAATTTCTTGCAAAAAATGTTTTATTGTATTTAAATTGTCTCAAATAATATTAACACAATTTAATGCGGTCTCATTTAAAAACCGCACTTACTTTATAATAACAAACACACAACTAATTATATAGTTTATTGTATTTAGTCATTGAACTCAAAAGCAATACTATACGTCCTTTTGAAATAAGCAATTGCCTATAACATCTCATTTGATGTCGTATTAAAGGGAATTAAAATCAACAAGCATAAACCATATCTCTTCTTTATTTAGTAACAGTGACCTTGACATAGAGCTTATTAACTTAAAATCAATGTCAGATTCTATATAAACAATGATCCTAGGAAATTTAAATCTCGGCTTACAGGATCTCTTACGGGAACAGTCTAGTATATATACGGTTATTTTAGGTCAACCCGAACAAATTTGCAACAGAATGTTTCTAATCTGTTTTTGTATTTACATATTTATTTTGTTGCAAAGCAAATGTTTACCGTAATGGGACAATGGGAAAGCTTATTTTCACTAGTTCAAACACATCACCTTAATGAAAAAATGTTTAAGCTTTGTTTAAGCTTTGAAAAGGTCACCACTAACACAAGTTGTGTATGACTATAAGTTGTGTATAACTATAAGTTGTGTATAGCTTGTGCCATATGAGTATGTTAAATTACCCCCACCCATCTATCTAGACTTGTCAATCTAAAAGTATTTTAGGTTAAATTAGATGGAATTACAACATAATGCCTCTAAACAGATATTTTATTTACATATATTGCAGGGAAACATATAAATAAATAACCACAATCGAACGATAGGAAAGCCTATTTCAAACATACCACTTAATAGAAATATGTTAACCTTTGAAAAGGTCATCACCGACAACAGTTGTGTATAGTTCGGTGTTTTTATCTAATACTGTTATTCTACGATGCATATGTTATAATAATAAGTTTCATATAACAAAAATAAATTTACTGATTTTTAGCCTTAATGTATTGTATATGTGCCATAGTGCTTCTATACTTATTTTTCATTTCATAAGTATTTCTGCAAAACACAGCAATAAAACAAAGAAACAGCTTTGTTACTGTTCCAACCTATAAACTGTAAAAAAATATTTCTTCTCTGAATATGTGTATCACTGACACAGGCGTACAATTGATTAATTTGCACTTTTTCGTGTTACCAGCATTCATCACTAAATAAATAATTGATGTTATAAGGAACAAATATTTACTAAAACTGTGTAATTGGGGCGTGTGGAATTACCCATCCCAATTATAGCAAGACGATCTATGATTACTTAAGGTAAACGAGGATGAAAATGCAACACATGTTTCTAAGTTGCTTTCATAACGCACCATAAGATATCGAAAGTTTACGTTAATTAACCTTCGAAAAATATCTAAGTTTTACCTTAATTATAATCTTACAGTTAAATGATTATTATTTCAAGTAGTCATCAATGACATTAATTGTACATGCATATAAATTACAGTTTCACACCATACAACCCTATTTAAATCTATATACACAAACATCGCATTCTTATATGATAATGTCTTCTATTAGAATGTGTTTTCACTATAACTCTTCAAATCTTTATATCAAAACTGAACTATACAATAATTTACCATTCTAGTCTTCCAAGCTAGTCGTATTCTTCTAATTTGATATAAATGTTACTTTTCAATTCTGATCCTTTATGTATACTCTTTGGCGTTTACGATTTGCTGCAACTGAGTTTGGTGGAATTGTTCCTGGGCTGACATACTTTTATTTTTGAAGGAACATTTTTAAAAATGGAACCAAAATGTTTGAATTTGGATTTTTTTCTAATTTCATCATATTTCCAACCTGACAGACAAACCATTTTTCCAAAGATTCATTGATGTAGTATAACTTCAGCTTTACATGTATTTGCATATATGATGTCAAAGTGAATGTTTTTCTGGTAAGAAGAGTGTCCGAATTTATTTTGTTTCTTTATTGTATGTGTCATTTCTGACTTAATGCAATTACTGTAGTTTTATGAGCAAAGTACGTAGCACGCTTACACCAGCAAATATGTGTTTTCACCTACAGTCAGAGAAGGCCTATTTATTTAAAACTTAATTCAGCTGTTGATTTTATGAAAATATCTGTATCACCGGTGATTGTTGTCTTAATTGAATATTTGCTAAAAGTTTAGATAGTATATTAAATAAACGATGTCTAAATGTTGTGTTTGCAACAAAAAAAGGATTTCATATTTAGCCTCCGATACAGTAAAGTTTGATGTGTGGCGGCCACAAAAAGTCACCCCATACTTTGACTCAGTGTTTGTGCCTTAGAATAACGGAGCTCATTCAGTGATATCCGGGAACAAACAGAGTTTGCAGTATACACTTGGATAGCTTCATGCAAAAAAACCCCGCCTAATATGCCTCTCTTGGCATTGTTTAATGTTTATATAACCAAAATATTAAAGAAGGAATGTAATTATTCAAATCATAAAATTCCTCTTGCTGGAGAAATTAATCTCTGAAACATAGACTATACCGACTCCTTCATTTCCAGTCTTATTTATTTAATCCATAGTTTCACAACTAACTTGTTTTGTTGAACTGATATTCGAGTTTTCTTCAACAGCTACACCCAAAGCAATGTTACAAAGATATGGGTCATCATGCATTAAGTTTGTAGTTGTTAGAAATGCTATTATTACTTCATATCATTGAGATTTCTGAATCCGTGTGATTGATTCGCTGGATTTACAATAGGTATATTTGAAAGGCCAATAAACTCTTGCATTTCATTATTGATATTTGTTGGAGCAGACAGGAACCATCTAAATATTTACAGCTTCTTTCAATTAGTCAGAGGTTTTATAGTCATATTTTGCTCTTTTAACAACAGTTTTCTCCATCTTGTCCGCCGCCATTACGCCATGCAGAATTTAATTTATTTTTACAAAGTAAGAAATCGTACTATCTGAGAAAGAAAAAAGAAAACACTTACATAATAGAATATTTTTAAATATATACACGCAACATAATGTATTTAGCTTTTCATCATTGTTCTCATTTGTTTCAGCTGTGGCAGCTATTAACGACTAGTTACCTCTCATCGCTGAGGTTGCAGGTTCGAGTCTAACTTGGAACAAAAACCTCTGAGGTCTACCTCCACCAATAAAATTGAAAATGCCATGTCGCAAAAATGGCGTTGAATCCCATTAAAATTATATCGACCTAATTTTCTCTACGACTAACTTGACATTGAGTACACGTTTCTGGTAAAGTTTTATGATACAAACAAAGATTAGAAATGGACGCCAGGCAAAACAGGCAAATTTAATCAATGGCGCTACTAATTCCTAAAACAAAACATTGTTTAGACGACCGTGATGATTTCACAATATGGCTGTTTGATTGCCAGACAGATATAAGCAAATGGGTATTGTTAATTATTTTCAGCAAAAGACAGTTTACAGTTGATTTGATGTTAAAAGGTAATCAACTTATAACGGCCATTATGTAAAATACCTTAATTCAGTTCAAGATTTGCTTATAATATAAGAAATTGATCGATAGAAAAATGTAATCTTAAGGACGTTGTTTATAATTTTTGTCATTTTTTTCTGATGGATAAAATTTTATGAAACTTCCAAGTATTTAAGTTTGATGTATGTTCATGCAATATCAGAAATAAAAAGAACATCGTACATATTTTTGGTATTGCCGCCTCATATACATACCCGTCCCTGAAAGCTGGCGAACTAATGTAGATTTAACAAGCAATGCAAAAAAAATATTTTAAATTCTTTACATCTAGCATACACATGCATATAATAATAATTTTCATGGAATTTTGTATGTTGCAAAATCATTTCGGCAGAGTGTCAATCGTTTTTTAATTTTGCATTAAAAATAAGTCGTTTTTAACAGTTTGATATAGCGTATTGATAAATTTTGCATAAAGCCTCACAAAATACTCTCTAATACCTATTCTAATGACAATTAAAATAAAAAAATACACTTTAATGCGTAATTTGAGAAAAAATAGCTCTTAAAGAATGCCATCGTTAAACAAACTGCAGTTAACGTTTTATACTAAATAAGCATATTTGTATACATATCAAGATTTCTGTTATATTTCATATTCAGATTAAATTGCTATAAACAATTATTTCATACCAGTATGCATATTTCATACCAGTATGCATATTTCATATATTGAACGAAATATAAGAGATCAATTTTAGGTGTATCCGTAAATGATTGTGCCATCCGAAATAGGGTGTAGTAGTTGTAGTATAGTAGTATGTAGTGACCCTAGCAGGTCTCGACAAAATTGCTTCCTTTCTGGGACGAAGTTGGTGCGCAATGAAAATCTTTAGAATCGTCGCTAAGGAGAAACGGAATTTAATTTTTCTTTTTTAGCAACAGTGATTTGCTATTGATGCATTTGACCTAAACGCACTCACATGCATCCCTTTGATATTGATATTTATCTAGAGAAATAATCTGAGAAAGAAAAAGTTAATTAATGCATTTTAATTTTCTGTTTTATATGTAATAGTGACTAAACATTAAGTTCATTGATCTAGAAGAACCACAGGCTTCCTTTTGAAATCATCAGTTTGTACTTGATATCCGCAGTTTGTATTTGATATCAGCAGTTTGTATATGAAATCCGCAGTTTGTATTTGATATCCGCAGTTTTTACTTGATATCAGCAATTTGTATTTGATATAAGCAATTTGTATTTGATATCAGCAGTTTGTATTTGATATCCACAGTTTGTATTTGATATCAGCAGTTTGTATTTGATATCAGCAGGTTGTATATGAAATCCGCAGTTTGTATTTGATATTTGCAGTTTTTATTTGATATCAGCAGTTTGTATTTGATATCAGCAGTTTGTATTTGATATAGGTAGTTTGTATTTGATATCAGCAGTTTGTATTTGATATCGGCAGTTTGTTTTTTATACCAGCAGTTTGTATTTGAATTTTCATCAAGATATATAAGAGTCATAAATTATTGTGCAGAAACATTTCTTTCTTCTATTCTTAGTAACATTGATATAAAATGGAATTCAATTTTCTATTTTTAGCATTTTTGAATTGACACAGAGGTCATTTATTAACCTTACAATCGTTTTCTGAATTTGTATGAAAACCCACCAAGCTATCACGCAATGAACTTGTTATCGGAGAAGACTCTTTTTTTTAATAATGGATTTGGCTCGTAGCAGGTCAATGTCATTAACAAGGCAATGATTTTGACATAAGCAATCGTTAATATATCTTTATAAATTTATGTAATTGAGTACAAACCAAATTTTGTATTCGCATCCCCCCACCCCCCTCCACATCCAAAATGGATGTATTAAAATTTGCATCGTCCGTGTCATGAAGGATTTTCCGGAGTACAACTTCAAAACCATTCAGAATAAATTCGTGAAACGTTGTACACATCGCGACCTAATGTCTAGTAGTGTGGTTTGAGGAGCTCATATTCAATATTTTTCTGTTACCATGGAAACAAATAGCCAAAAACTACTAATTACGCCGTTTCTGGAGCACATCTCCAAAACCATTTAAGGTAACTTTACGAAACTTTGTAAATATGTTAAACTAGTAACATAGTTACAATTTGAGAGTTTTCATTTACAATATCTTCTCTGTTATCAAGGAAACGAGCAGTCACAATTACTAAAGTTGCCGTTTCCTCCAAAACCGTTAAATGTTACGCAACTTTGTACACACAAACATAGTGATCTAGTAATGCATTTTGCTATTGGGTTGGGTAGTTTCCTTGATAGTTTTGTTACCATGGAAACAAATAATCAAAATAACAAATTAGCCGTTTTTGGAGCACAATCCATTATTTGTCGGTTACCATGGAAACAAAAGTACAAATTACAAAAGTTGCTGTTCCGGAGCACAACTAAAACATTTATTGTAGCTTCAAAAGCATTTTTTAAACATGTGAGCCACGTGGCCTAGTTATGACATTTGTTATAAGCGAGTTTTCATTTTCAATACAATTATTTTAATTCCTTTGAAACAAATAGCCAATATTATGAAATTCTCATGATTTAAAAACAGTTCCATATAGTTTCACGAAATTGTGTACATATGTCACAGTAACCTTGACCTTAAAAAAATGAGTGACCTTAACAGCAATTGACATTTACAATAATCCCAAGCTTTTCACCGAATGCCATTTAGATATTTTTAGGGAAACTAAAACGTTTTAGAAAAAATATCAAACCTTTATATAATTATGAAACAACTAATATACTCGTATTAAAACAGGATATATCCTCATAAGTAAAACAAGTGAATATATAGTATTCTTATTTCAGTATCCTTTTCAGTTTTAAACAGTTTTACCTTTATATATGCCCAATGACATAATTGTATAACTATTTGATAATGTATTTCAGGAGTCTCTAAAACCAACTTCTAGATTTTGGATTATTCCAAATTCGCTATACGATGCCGAGCCATTTAGTGATAAGAAGGTGAATTATATCGACGATTTAGCAGCAGATTGGAGTGACCCCAAAAAACTCAACACTGCCTCAGAAATTAAAAGACTTCTAAATGCAGCATTTAATGTACATTACCATGGAGACCGTTCACCATTTTTGGTAAACACTCATGGCAGTCTTTACGAGCGAAACCGGAAAGCATTGCCTGTAGTGATCAACTTTTTTAAAATGCTTGCTTCAAAAAATGACGTGTTTGTCCTTAGTGCAAATAAAGCTCTACAGTGGGTAAAGAATCCGGTAAAACTTCAAGAAATCAACAAGTTTCAACCTTGGAAATGTTAACGTCACATTACATCGTATGACGTCTCTAAGTGGAAAATTGCGTAACAAATTGGTTGAGATATTGGCGTTTTTTTTTTCCTTCAAAGTTAACATTCTAATAAATGTGCTAAACTTTATTTTTCGTAAATGATGGCAAGGACTGAAGAATTTTTTTTATGGGAATCTTACCCTGAAATCTGTATACGAGTGTCATGGTTTTCTGTTGTCAGATTTTCTATAGAAATGTCAGCATAAATATTCTTAAAATATACATTTAGGATACACTATCGGGAATTGTTATTTTTTATTCGATTTTACATATAATATGGAAGAAGAGATGTTTACAACAACATTAAATGTGGGGAATTTAATTAACACGTTTTACTTTATCAATGTTTACGAGGGAAACAAATTGTAATCGCAATAATTATAAACAATTAGTTATTTGTATTATAAGAATGATAAAACTTACTCATAAAACCAAATTTATTTGACAAATATACCACCACTTCTTGAATATAACTGGGACGGTTGTACTTAGTACAAATTAAGAACGAAGCAGCACGCATTGTAACTGGTACAACACGATCCGTATCATTAGCTAATGTATACTGAGTGTACGGTTGGACTTCACTATTAGAGAGAAAAAAAGCACAAATTACATATAAGGTATAAATACACTCATAATATTACACTAATATATATTTCTGAATTGTTTCCTCTTCTTTTAGCGAAACTGTTTCATATTTAATGCGGAATAACATTTATATATCAATTCCATGTGAGATATCAATTCCATGTGAGTAGAACAGAAACAAGTTGAAACTCATGTATACCTCATCTGTAATGCTTTGTAACTCATTGCCAAATACGGCTAGAGAAGCTACAACAATAACGACCATTGAACCAATGAAAGTCCATTTGTCAGAATTTGACAACCGCTCTTCTTATTTTATTTTTGGAAATAGATTCATATCTGTAATGCACGCAAGATTACGAAGCAATTGTTGAACTTAATAATGACCTTCACCTTAACCATCTAAGGGAAGATCCGTTTTATACGTGTTTAAATGGTTTTGAAAATGCTGAGCATTACTTCTTTCTCTGAACTCATTAAAGAAACCAGAGAACTGTTTGATTCCAATGTAATAGATAATTATATCCACTCTGTATTAGTCAACTATTAAAAGAAGTCTATAAATAATCTACAGATTCAAATGTTACAGTTTTAAAGCGGTCCGTGACTTCATAAACTCTAACAACCGAGACAAACAATCTTATATTAGCGCAATACAGTTCTGATTGAAATTATTTCTTAAAGTGATTTCTTTCGAAACGTCGTCTTTAAATCTTTTTGCTCCATATTGTTATAAATCCCTCGCTATGCAGCTTAAAATTATTGGATTAACTTTTATATTACATCTGTTATTTTAACATCAAAAGTTTATGTATGAGCCATTGCCATTTTTTTTATTATAACTGATTATGCTATATGATAATGGAAGGCAGTATACTTACTTGCAATCAAATAAGTTTAAACTATTTTACTCAAATATCACTCTGTGTTTGATGCAAGGAAACAAAGGATTGGACCTTAGAGCTCCAGCATGATATATGCTATGTTGACAATATAATTATGGGACAACATAATTATGGGGCAACATGGGACTGGACCCTTAACCTCCAGCATGTAAAATGTACTGTTTATAATATATACGCAACATATACTAATATCTCTATAATTGCAACTACTGCTGCTGTTGCTACAACTACTACTACTACTACTTCTACTATAACTACTACTACAACTACTACTACTACTATTACTACTACTACTACTACTGCTACTACTACTACTTTTAGTGATACATGTACTACTTCTACTACTATTACTAGTACTACTACTACTGTTACTCTATTACTACTACTTCTACTATTGCAACTACTACTGTTTCTACTACTTCTTCTACTACTACTACTACTACTACTACTACTACTACTACTACTTCTTCTACTACTACTACTACTACTACTACTACTACTACTACTACTACTACAACTACTACTACTACTACTACTACTACTACTACTACTACTATTTACTACTAACTACAGCACCTACTACTACTGTTACAACAACAACTACTGCTGCTATTAATACGATTACTACTTATACTGTTACTCTATTACTACTACTTCTACTATTGCAACTACTGCTGTTGCTAATACTACTACTACTACTACTACTACTACTACTACTACTATTACTACAACTACTACTGTTACTACTACTATACTACTACTACTACTGTTACTTCTACTAATAACAACTACTACTACTAACTACAACTACTACTATCACTATTACTACTGCAACTACTGCTACTACTACTATTACTACTACAGCTACTACTACTACTTCAACTATTACTACTACTACTATTTGCGGTTTGATGGCAGTTCTATTCAGATTTATTATGAGGTCTTCCTATACCTATAAAACAGGAAATGTTTTATAATGCTTAAAACCTGTTAATAATGGCGTTTGTTTAAACATAGTTTATTTTTAGAGATTGAATGCTGTGATGTCTATTGCTTATATGTATATTTCTATTACGACATTTATGACTATGTTCAGTTAAGACTTGCATAGCGGAATCAGTGTTAGTCCTGTCACACGAAGTATCATATGTTCTATGCATACTTGTTTTCCTCACAACTTAACTTCTCACTTTGGTATATTTTACTTTGATGACAACTTGTAATTTGTGTGTTTGATTGTTAGTGTGGTACTATTATGTCTCAAATGTCAGCGTTAGGCTGATTCGGACTATGGTTTCATGTGCCTTATTTACCTTATATTAATGTCCTTTATGTCACATCGCAGATTTAAGGACTGCTTTTCATTTAAATATACATCGGCATAGTGTGTTAGTCATGTATTGTAGTATGTATATATGTACATGAGCCAATATGAGTTTCAATTTTTCACACATTTTTGCAGGTAACCAATGTTACCTTAAATCGTGCAAATGTGAATTATACTGTCATTAGACAATTAGTTGCATCACTGTTGTGGTATATCTATATTATTTTTTCGAAAGTGGGTATCCAACTACATCATCCTTGTGTGGGCTATAAATGGCGGATTGTTGCCCACCTTTTGCTTTGGGAATGTTTGATTTAATTATAAAATGGTATTATTGAAATAGTCATGTTATGTAAGAATGTTAGTTAACTAGTCATGTATATAACATTCTGCTCACATTATAATATAATGTAATCAAAGATATATTACATTATAGTCATGTTATGGTTAAATAAAATGACATGTTCGCATAACACGGTATTCTGTATTTATTTTGATTCCCATTTACAAAACAAGCTGCATATTGATGTGGTTGGATACTTTAAAGCTGCATTAAGCAAAGTTTATTTCATTTATTACACCAATGCAACATACATGTACACAAGATGAAAAAGATTGAACTGAAAATTCGTATCGTATAGATTCTTTATTTATTAATCACATTCAAAACAAGCACAATATTTTCATAAATATTTATATATTAATTCAGTTTATTGATCATGTTAATGCTATAATGCTGCCTGATGGGATGGGTGTGATGTTTATGTGCTCAGGTGACGGTAAACTATGATGAATGCCGTGATGATAATAATCAAATAGAATAAGAATAGACCAGTAACCATGTTGTCTCTACATTACACATACTATAATAATTCTATAGACAGGGTTATATTTAAGCTGACAAAATACTAGTACAACTACTACAAGTCTTAATACGAGTATACCACACCAACTGCTACTCTTACTGCTGCTATTACTACATATACTTGTAATAATAATACAACTACTACTTATTGTTCTACTTCTACTAACTAACTACTAATACTACTATATAACTACTACTACAACAACTACTGCTACTACTATTACTACTGCTGCTGCTGCTGCTGCTACATCTACTACTACTACAACTACTACTACTACTACTACTGCTGCTGCTGCTGCTGTTGCTGCTGTTTCTACAAATACTACTACTATAGCAACTTCTACTACTATTTCTACTACCACGACACTACTACAACAATTACTGCTGCTGCTGCTATTGGTGCTGCTACTACAACTATTACTACTATAATTACTGCTTCATGTACTACAACTTCTTATACTTCTACTACTACTTCTACTGCTACTACTACAACTACTACTGCAATACTACTTCTACTACTACTTCTACTACTGTATTACTATTACTACTACTACATGTATATTATTCCTCCTCCTACTTCTACTACTATATTACTCATACTACGACGACAACTACTATATTACTACTACTTTTACTACGGCTGCTGCTGCTGCTGCTACTACTCCTACTGCTAGACTACAACTACTACTACCGCTGCTGCTGTTGCTGCTGTTACTACTAATACTAATATAGCACCTTCTACTACTACTACTACTACAACACTACTTCTACTACTACTGCTGCAGTTGCTACTTCTACTACTACTATAATAACTAGATTTACTGCTACATGTACTACTTATTCTAATACTTCTACTACTTCTTCTACAGCTACTTCTGCAACTACTGCCATTGCTACTGCTACTGCTACATGTACTATTACTACTACTACTTCTACTTCTACTACTACCTCTACTATAACTACACTACTATTATTACTACTTAAACTATTTCTACTACTACTACAACTACTACTACCATTTCTACTACTTTTAATACTACTACTACTTCTACTACTACTACTACTACTTTTACTGCTACTACTACTACTTTTAGTGATACATGTACTACTTCTACTACTATTACTACTATAGCTACTACTTCTAATGCTACTACTACTACTACTTTTACTGCTACATGTTCTACTACTACTTCTTTTACAACTACATTTACAACTACTACTGCTACTTCTACTACAACTTCTTATGCTACTACTACTTCTTTTACTGCTACTTCTACTACTTCTACTAAGACTACTACTGCTACTACTACAAATCCGAACCTCAATGGTGGTTATAGGCACAATGACGGGTAATGTTATATTGGCACACACAATTGCCTATTTTGGAATATAATACTGCTTGATATACAAACGAATGTTTTATAATTAACCTTGTCTGTACTCGAGTACATGTAGCCATATTCATGTACAACCTGGTTATGGATCCAGTCATATCAATGATTAATCTCCAGTATGTAAAACAGTATGATAATTAATGTCATTATCATTTCATCAATATGATGTGGCGGGGGTTGTGGTGAAGTATGTGTTTGTTTAACTGATTGTTTGCGTGTTGTTGATTTTTTTTGTTAATCCTTTGGAATAATCTTTTTAATAGTATGGTCATTGAGCAGTAAAATTTCTAATCCGTGTCTAATACGTGACTTAGATTCACATGCATTTGACTTAACTAACTTATGCATTGCATACAATCAACCTTTCAACATATGTTATAAAAAAATATCGTTCGGGTTATATAACTCCTCATCATTTAATTTACTGAACTCTATATAGTCTGGTGAATTATTTCAAATATGTGGCTAGAAATCGTTGCATGAGGAACGGCGTGTTCATGGACGGCAACATGGCTAAATAAGTTTACCATTATGACCTACATTAGAAATAATAGGTTGCCAAAAAATATTTGACCTTTTGACTGAGGTCAAGGTCAAAGGTCACCACAGGCAAAAGTTTTAACTGGACGAAATAATACCAAAAACAAAGATATATGTTAATTGTTTTGACCATCATTGTTGTTGTTTTTAAATAACCAATGGCATGCGTATAAAATAATAACTTTTATTATTCATCGAGGTCATTAGGTCAAGGGTCAACAACTGAAATATTGAAGAATTTGATCAAAATACGACATAATATTAAAAAGTCAAAGGTCACCGAATAGTAGTATACGCAAAATGTAATGATTGAACTGATATATAGGGCCTTTATAAAATAGCAATATTCATGTTTGTTTTATATTTTAACAACAGAACTGATTTATTTTAAATATGTCTTTAAATTTGCTTCAGATTATATGTATTATTCATTAAGGAAATTGAGTCAAAGGTCGACTAGTAAAATATTGAGGAGGATATGTTAAAAATATATCATATTAATTTATTATTTGTTTACCTTTATTATATGGTATTAATCAAATAAGGTTAAATGTCAGGTCATCATAAACACAAAGCTTTACTGTATGTTTTGTTATTGATGGGTATATTAATAAATACATATTTTGAATGAACTTGACCTAAGATGCCATTCTTCAGTATTTTGTCCAAAATGCAGCTGCATGTAATTTACTAGATGTGCTGTTTGTAGCAACATTTTAGAACTTCTACAATGTAGGGGATATTAAGACAATTAATATGACACAAGGTTTGCCAAATGGCATTACAGCAGTGTATCAGAAAACAGTTAAGCTTCATAACTAAATGCCTAACATATTTAATGTCCTGGTCCTCGAAATATTTGTACAATCATGTTGGTAGCAATACGGTATGTGGTATACAAATACATGACGTTTGGCAAATCTTATTCGAACTTTCATATTTAAAAATGAGTCTGACCTGTATTGAGATTTTAAAATATGATTAATCAATATATCTTAAGCATAAATTAAATGACGAAATCATGTTCCAAAATAAGACTTACCCCCTAACCCCCCACTCCACAACTTTTCTATTCTACAAACCTTATAAAATATTATCGTATTCAATTGAAGATGGCTGTGTGTCAAACCAATCACTGAAACTGTCCCTGGAGTGATGATAAACACAATGTGCTATTAGTAAAAGATAATACAGCACTGAAGAACAGAAATTATGTTAAAGTCACAGGAGGACTTGGTAGCTATAAAATTATTGGCATCTACAGTAGTACCAGGAACTCTATATATTTGTTAAAATAACTCATAATGGGAAGTGATGAGGAGTACTGTGGCAATAAAGGTGTTGATTTGTTTACTTGTAATGCAGGGTTCAATATCACACGAGATGTTGTATTTGCCACATCAGTGGTCAGTAAAATAACACCAAAATACATTAAATTAGGCATACATATCTGTCAGGCTACATGGCCAAAGTTACTAGTTGAACTATATACCTCGCTGCAGACTCTTGTATCGTATAATATGACTCATGTCATTGTTACCACTCTAACTAACACAGAACTATATTATATGATGCAGAATGCAATTGTATGAACGGTCTGGGCAACGATTTTTATATAGAATAATTGGAAAAACAAACTTTTAGAAAGTTTAAAATCATGAAATCTTCAGTAACTTTAGACATATTGATATTTCACCATCTAGACCAAAACATATATTTGAAAAGCCATTCTATCATTAAGCGGTTATACTGTTATTAATAATATGTATTTACATTACAAATGTGTATTAGGCTTCCTGCCATTTTCAGTGTTGCAGTACATATAAATGTCATTATGGACGGTACTCTATAAATGTTTGAATATATATTTTTTAGATTGAAAACTAACAGTTGTATTGCAAGACTATAGAAATACAATGGTAAAACGCCGATGTATATGAAAACATAACTCCTGGAAAATCAGTAGTTAGTTTGCCAAAACTGAGTTTTTTAAGTCTGAGCCGAAGTTCAGTTTGAAGAGAAATGCAGCTCATAGCCAAAGTTCAGTTTGAAGAGAAATGCAGTTCATAGCCAAAGCTCAGTTTGAAGAGAAATGCAGCTCATAGCAAAAGTTCAGTTTGAAGAGAAATGCAGCTCATAGCCAAAGTTCAGTTTGAAGAGAAATGTAGCTTATATGCTCTGATACCAAAATAATATCAAATGTATATCAGTATATAAGAAAAGCTGAACTTCCTATACAAATGTCAACAGAAATTGTTGGAATTATTATAACAACTACTAGTACATGTTTTAAAGGATCGGTTGTTATCATTTTTATGACAGTACCTTCATTTATTTGGTAGATAATAGTTGCAACTAGCGTAAACTATAGGGCCTAATAATGTGTTTGATACTCAGGTCAGATTTGTTTATGATACTAAACAGACAATTAATAAAATAATTAAAACTGTATACAGTTTTGTCCTCACCATTTAGAAATTAGAAAAAAATATTGATTTGTTAAAAAAATATGTATTAAAGCAACAAAATGTCTGATCTATGATGTTGCATTGAATCAGTAAGTGCAATAAACATTGAATTGCGATTAAGTGTAAATAATGAAAAGAAAAAATATCTTTTTAAGTATGCATTTACAACTAAGTTTTAACAGTAACTTAACTCTTTTTGTCTCTGGTTTTAAGATGATGAACACATTTATTCCAGTGCACGGAACTTTACTGAGAGCTTGATTATTTATTTTCATCCCATGACAAAATAATTACATTTTATTAAAATTCACAATTTGAACCAATATCGGGTTTCTACTGGCTTGTAGTATAAATATGGTATACTCCAGAAGGCACTGTGGCCCGTTAAGTTCAAAAGGAGGATAGAAAAAATATTTTTGAAGAGTTTTACAAACGATATTGTGTTTGGGAATTGTTTCACAAGCAATTGTAACACTAATTGTAACACTTAAAAAATGTAAACATAAAACAATTCCTACAATAGATGATCAAAAGTGAATTTACTAGTTTTTCCATAGCATTCATAAGTAAAAACCAAGGTCCCCTGTCTGAGCTCCAATATATGCTAATCCCTTCGTTTGAACAATATTGAACCTCCTTCTTATACCGATCATTTATTATGCTGAATACGAATGCATTTGACTCGTCAGTTCTTTTAAAGACTTTTGAAATATCACAATTTTATCACTTTTTGGACCCCTGCTTGCTCATTTTGGAAATTAAATCCCCTTTAAAGGACCAATTTTCAACTGTAATGACTAAAAAATGTTCCAGACACCATATGATTGGATTAATACCAAAAATGGATGAGAAAAACATAAATTCCTGTTTTCCTATACTATTTCTATGTAATTATCAAAGTCCTCTTACTGGGCCCCAATATTTCCTAACCCCTTCAATTGAACAAAATTCTATCTTTATCATATGGATCATTTGTTCCAAATATGAATGAATTTTGCTCATCAGTTTTAGAGAAGATTTTTCATTTTTCATATTGTCACCTAATTTGGACCCCTGCTGGCCCCTTATGAAAATTAAATCCCCTTTAAAGGTCTGTTTCAACTGTTATGACTAAACAATGCTTCAGACACCATTAGGATTGGAATAATACCAAAATATGGACGAAAAAAACATAATTTCCTGTTTTCCTTTACCGTTCCTATGTAAAAATCAGTCCCCTTACTGGAACCCAATGGACCCTAACTAGTTGATTTGAACAAGCTTGAAACATCTATCTAATCATAGTGATCATTAAATAATTTGGCTAGTCGGTTCTTGAGAAAAAGGTTTTTAATTACTGTTAAAAATTTTCCTACGTTAAACAGATAAGTCCCTTTACACTTTCGAAGATGATTTTGGAAATTTTGAAAATAAACAACTAATAAGACACTTTGGCGGGGTCAAGTGGGACCCAACAAAATTGAGAGCTTCATGTAACAATTCTTCACACCAAATTTGGTTTGAATCTGTTTCAGAAAATATGTCATTTCAAGCAAAAGTTAACGACGGACACAGTGCAATCAGAATAGCTCACTTAACCTTGCTCAAAAGAGCTTAAACATTACTCCTTGGGATCTTGAAGATCTTTTAATTTAAATTTCCTCAAGTTGCTGATTTGGTAGGGCCCCGGGGCCAAACTGAACCCATAGTCATATTTGATAAAAAAAACATGAGAGAGCCTTGTAATAAATTTGGTGAAAATATGTGAAATGGTTTTAGAGAAAACATTTTTATCAAGCAAATGTCAGCGACTAACGATAGTCACTAGATTTTAACAAAAGTTCACCACAATGAGCCTTCAGCTCAGGTTAGCAAAAATACATTTTTATTAAGCATAATTATAATCATAAATTAGCCCTACAAGTGTTTTTTATTTATTTCTGTATAAAACTAAAGAAAAATAAAAGAATTTTGGTTTGGAAATAATCCTCAATATATTATCACATTCATAAGTAGCACACATGTAAAATTTTAGTACAACATGTGTATTGGTTTCAAATTATTTCTGAAAGAGGTTTAATGCCATTTTCAACACATTTCAGGTTATATAATTATGCCATATCCCATTGTATTGGTTGAGAAAGACCCTAGAATGAATCTGAATAGAACTACCGTCCTTCGGCATGCTCAGCTAGTCTCATTAAAGTTTTTTAAGCGAGCGCTGCTTGAACCTTAGAAGTGAGAGGCAACTGATCTCGAGACGGCGCTTTAGACTTCTTGGCCACAGACCCACTATTGATTTCAACAACTTGCATGTCATCGCAAAGCCCTCGTGACCTTTGGACAAGAAAGCTAATAGAATCTAGGGTTCGGACCATTTCGTTTAATACTTTTATTTGAGTTGTTCTTTTATTTGGTCGTTTGAACGATTTTTTTATATGCTATTTCTTATCAATATTTCAGTCATCTAACAGAAAGTAACACATTTCTCTCTTTTTCTTCCCTGAGAAGACGGTACAAACTTACATTTATCTTATCTAATAAGTTAATTTATAAGCTAATTAATTTGTCACATAGAATATTAACTTCAGTTAAAAGGAAACAGTAAGTAAGTATAATTTGTCTTTATTGTTTCAACTATTTCGAAGTGACAAAATAAAGTCAGCAGCACATTTATCATGTTATCAGCTAGATCCTCCTTCTGAAAATTGACCAGACTTAAAAATATTAAGATAAATATATTAGGAATGTAATTTGAAACTCAAGTTCTACCAGCACAATAAGTAAGCAAGTTTGATTTTTTGTACACAAAACTCCTATAAATTTAATTTCTATCTAAGTATAGAATAAGAGCCCAAAGAGGACCTAAAAGCTCATGTTACATGCTACATGTAAATATCTAAGGCTGCCTTAAACTTTCAGAGAAAATGTTGTTGTTTTTAAAGTGTACCTAAAATGTACTTATAAGCCCTTGCGCTGGTTCAAAAACTCGTCCGAGATCTAATGGTTATATAACTTTCATGCAAGTTTGATTTAGATTCAATGAAAAATGAAGGTGCTATTGCGTCTACAACATTTTCCCAATACAACTCTGTGTAAAACAGTGACCCCTGTGGCGGCCCCAAATTTTAACCCAGGGACCCAGCTTCAACAAAAATGTTTAGGGACACCCATGCCATGCTACATGTATATTATTTAAGGTCTAGGCCTTGAACTTTCACAGATTTTTTTTAAAAAATTTCTCTTAAAATGTGAGTATAAGCCCTGTGGTGGTGGTAATAGTGGTCAAATGCCGTTGGTTTGAGGTTTAATGGTTATATAACTGCTGTGCAAGATTGGTTAAGATTCAATGAAAAATGAAGGTGCTATCACGTCTACAAGAAAAAGGTTTACGGAGACAAAGGTTTAAGTAGACACTTTACCATGACATAAGCCCTGCTGGCTTTTGGCCAGTACAGCTAAAAATGAAAACATTCTGTTTTCCAATAATATCCCTCAATAAAATACAAAATCCCTTTACAGGGCCCCTAGACCATCCTTAAAAAATGTTTCTTTGCTGTGCTCCGACCCAATTTTTTTTCATGTGGTTGGTTGGTAGCTTATTTCATTTTTTGCCAGATTTTTAATTTTGTGTAGGCATTTTTTTTATAAAAATGGACAGTAATCATGAAGAAAAAAATCAACGCTTTAAAAGTCAATAAAAAAATTTGAGTAGCTGCAATTTTGAGCGAGTAGCACGAAAAACAAATAATTTTTTAAGGATGGCGTTTTAAATATTATTCAAAACTTTTATACTGATTATGATACATCATAATATTCACACTCACTATGCTAATGATATAGTTTTTTTATTTTATTATTTTTAACAATGACAATTTTTTTTTTAGTTTAAGTCTGTTGTATCATTTCCTTGTTATTAATACCAGAATATCAAAATTCTTCAACGACCAAGCCAAAAGCACTCAGTAAATGAAAGAAACAAAACGACCACGAATAAATATTATACTGGTATATCTAAAACCAAAATTACAGAGAAAATTTACCATCTTCTTGCGAAACCCCAGTTTCTTTCATAAGACGCTCAATGTTGCTACATCCTGTGATTGATCATGTCCAGTCTTCCATCTGAAAAAAAAATATTGATAGCAAATGGATTTTTTCCCCATTGAAATCTTCATTTATACTCCAATTCACCAAATGATTATTTGCCTAGCCTGTGTATAGTTTTTAAATAACAAGAGCTGTCTGAGGGACAGCGAGCTCAACTATTTTGATGCTGTTCTAAAACAACAGCTTTTTCAGGAAATAAGTATCAAATGGCAGAAAATTTAAACTCAGGGGTTTAAATACGTCACAAAGTATGGTGCAATTTTAAGTGGGAAATATATTTTAGTCTAACCGAGACGCTTAGCCCATGTTAGGAAATACCCTTTTAATATATTATTGTGGCATGTTTAACTTTAAATAGATATCAGTTTGGCAATGAGTATAGTATAGACATTTTATAGAAAAAAAAACACATGTTTTTAGAAGATTTTTTCTCCAGGTTCTGATTAAACAGATGCTGAAATCCGATGACTTCCCAATAAAAAATCATGTTTTTCCCCTAAATGAGCAAAAACAAAATCTTACATATGGCAATAAAAAAAATACATATGAAGTATTATTGTATTATCTGATAATTATTGGTTAGAACATGATCTTAACAGTGTTGCGCTCTATTTTACAGTTTGCCAATATTAATCCCCTCATCTGTGCTGTTTTTTCCCAATCTTGAAGGCTTGGGCCTCTTTCCAATTTAAAGAAAACAGGCTCTGTTTAGCCAATTCTAACAACTTGAAAAACCTCGATATATTCCCTTTAAAGCATGTTTGCTATCCGCTTTCTAACCCTCTTAAAATCGAATGGGCACTAATTATGACATTAGGCTAATTTCCTGTTACAATTTAAAATATCTGACCAAATAAATAATTTTGTGCAAGGGGCTTTTTATAAAATAGGTATTTACAACAGTTTGACCAAAATTCAATACAAACAATGTGTATGATTCCAAGTTAAGAGGACAGTTATTTTGTTTTGGTAGAGTTTGTTTTATTTTATGAATACAATTCAAAGGTATGTGTACAGCAACACATACATACATGTATATGATGTATCTATGGATTTTACAAAAAAGCATACAAATAAATCATTTAATCAATAATTTCATTGCAAACTGTTGCAAAAATTAACTTATTCCAAAATATATATTATATATATTACGTTGACTGTGAAACAAATTTTAATGGCAATTATCAAAATAAATATCTCAAATCTAGTTATAAGCAAATGCTGATCAAATAACCCGCTGAGGGACCAACACACACTGAATTTATAGTGAGCATTAAACCCTCAATTTTAAGCAAAAAATGTTATAACAAATATGTAGAATTTACTTTAATGTCCCAGTACATTTCTCTGTTCAATCTTTATTTTAGATATTGGAAAACACATTCTGTGGAAGATTTATGTTATAAGGTTAAAAAAAGCAGTGTGGTTTGAAGTAAGTGATATATACTGTAGTTATGTTTTTTGTAATGTTACATTTCATCAATACTAGTGATTATTATTGTGAACTTTACACCTAAGATATTTCATCTATCCAACACCGACTTCATTTCCACAAACACACACTAAATTTGTTATTTGCTCAACTAAAGATATAAAAAAATATATTCAAATATAGCTTTATCATAATAAATCATATTACAAAATTTACCATGATGAATTTAATTTAGATAACAACTAATAAAGAATAAATGCAAACAATACTGTTTCAGAAAATAAACAATGAAACAAACAAAAATGCCTTTAATTACTTTCGAGACAATCCCTTTAAATGATGTCATGGTATATTCAATCGACCCAGTTGTCTCATCAACAAACGTATATTTATAAGCATGTAGCAGTATATTCATGTACCAAATGATGCATGAATAATACAATTACATTTCTAAACTGAAACATCGTGTACTTATTAAGAAATAAATCGTTTTTACACTGATTAAAGAAAATAAAATGAAACAGTGTCTCACAATCGGCTTGCTTCAAATAACACGAGGCCGATCTATTTTGATATTTCTGAAAAACATAAGAGGATAAACAATAGGCCCTTCTCAATGTACATGAAAAACTACTCACAGTTCTATATGTACCATAAATGTACATTTTCATTTTCTTTCGCCTTCCTATATATCAGATCTGACGGCAATCACTGCTCACATGGTCTCGTTAAAATTAATGTTTCTAATAAATTAAACAAATAAAACACGCACTTACCCTATTGTTAATAATAATCCATCATCAGAAACGATTACAAAACTATTCATGAGCCACTTGTTGCAGAAATATCGAAGCAAATTTGTGTTTGGTACTTTCTTCATGTCAAAATATGTAAACAAAAATAGCAAAATGTGTGTGTATTCAAACTGAGGGCTTTGGTCATGTCAATATATCAATATATTGAATTTAATATAGTATTGCAATTTCAATTTAAAAACACCACTCGTTTAATGGGACTATTTTGTGTAAAACTACTGTACAAAAATGAGCAGGTAATTCGGTGAATCCACGTTTTTTTGTTTTCGTGGCTCCCGACTGTATAAAGTGAAATATGGTATGTGACGTGATATGAATATTTGAAAAAATATAACTATCAGTCAAACCATTAACTATGTTGTTTCGTTTTTTGTTTTTATATATGGCATGAATTAAGATAATTATAAAAATTGATTATACATGTATGTAATGCTACTACAACTATTACAAGAAGTATCGTTACCATAAATACTGCTACCGTTACTACTATTAATAGTACTAGTACTACCACTACTACTATTACTTCTACTACAACTACTTTTCTAACTTCTGCCACTAATACTTGTACTACTACTTTTACTACTACTACTACTACTACTACTACTTCTACTACTATTACTTCTACTGCAACTACTTTTCCAACTACTGCCACTAATACTTGTACTACTACGTTTGATACTACTACTATTACTACAAGTATAACTACTACAACTGATACAACTACTACAGTAATTACACGCCTGGTAATCTCCCAAACTATCACATAAATGTGATGCAATAAAATGTTCCGTGGCATTTCTGGTGATGGTCCAGTCACAAGAAATAATGACAACAAAGGTGAGTCGTCTTCAATTATTCTGTATTTTTCTTATGTTTAAAAAGGAAAATAAAAAATCGGGGAATGTTGTACGATATAATTATTTATGCATTCCCTGTTCACGCATACAGGTTCAGTCCAGATACGATACTTTGTCTGTTATCAGTTCTGGAAACGAAGCAGTCGTGGCGTATTTTGACAATTTTCGGCATGACGAGTGGTTAACCATGTGATTTTATTACAGATGCCCCCAAGGAATGTACCATAAGTTGGCTTTAAAGTGCTAATTGTATATGCCCGACACGGACTTTCATTAAAAAACACCACATGTATTCCATTTTCGAGAGCAAATGGATTTTGTACAGTGTGTTATGGTTGGGAAATATATGTGATGATTCTGTGAGTTATTTTATGGTTGGCTGCATTGAAATCTGCCCGTTTTAAAACAATTTTTTCACTTATATCATTTTAAGACTAATGAATTGGCATACATAATAAAGCAGGGGAAAGTTACTGAAGGCTGTTTCTATGATGTAGCCTTATATCTCTATGAAGGCGAATTGTGACATAAATTGTAAATAAAGATAATTACGCGCAGTTTTTATAAAAAAATAATTATGATCTTAGGTACAAGGTAAATTATCTATAAAGTCGACCGACTGACCGACCGACCGACCGACCGACAGAAAAAGAAACTTAAAAATTCGCAACCACCGCACTACTTAAACAAATTTTATTATGCACTGTTACAGTAGAGACAAACGGATAGACACAATGAAAAAATGTGATCATTATGCATAAAATTCGATACGATATATAAATCAAAGTTATCTAACCATACAGGTATAAGACCAAGTACACGATCTTCCTAAATGTAAGCGAAGTGAGTGGGAATAGGTATAAAAGATTTTGTGTTTTAATTGTATTCGTGTGTATTTGGTCAGTCATGTATTTGTTCAACATAATATATCGTCAGATTTATATCATATTATGCTTAATATTTGGTTGTCATTCATAATACTGCGATACATAATCTGATAGCAAATGTTTGTCAAAGCATTCACCCTTTTAGTTCATTGAATAATATTGATTGATTGATTGATTGAATATTTAGCGTCACTTTATGCCATCGAGGGCTAACAGACGATCAGTTAACCTAACGACTGTTTCCTGGGATTAACCAGTACTCGAGCACACCCATCTCCGAAAGTAACTGATAACTTTCCCGCTTTAATCAGTGGTGAGAGACGAATGATAATGAGACACAATGTCGTATATCAATCATCACGGAGACTGTCGCCGGGCGGGGATTCGAACTCACGATCCCTGGATTGAAAGTCAGACGCGTAACCGACTGAGCTAATCGGGCCCGGCTATATTGAATAATACCGCTGCACAATCATTGTTTCTAGATGAATGGGTGTATTGTTAATCTACGTCAGATTTGGCGGATAGTCTCATTACCATACTAACCTAATGTTTGTTCTTAAAAAACACAGTTATGCTGGCTTCATATTTCAACACCTACTTCCCCAAATTTAATGAGTTTTGCGTATTTCAAAAGGGATTTAGCTACGCGCCTGTTGGTATTACTGTTTTGAAAATCCCTCGTGGACTATCTTACAAACAGTTAGTTAGTTAAAACATATTTTATTTCAAATATTTCAAATTGGAATGGGCCACACGTTAGAGTCGGCCCTTCCCATACAAGAAACACATTAACAGTGTATAAAAGAACAAATTATATGTGTTTTGATTATACAAATAATTATAAATATATAGTAAATGGTTGAGAGAGAGAGAGGAAGAAAGACAGAGGTAAAATGAGAGAGAGAGAGAGAGAGAGAGAGAGAGATATTATATAAGCTGAGAATAAAATAAGTATATGTGTGTCTTCTCTCTATGACAGGCATATCTCAGATTGTATAATTTATATTTTAGAGATGACACACTAGCACAAAGATGCGTGCACATCTTCAATCTTATATAATTTTGATATATTTAAAGGCAATACGTTCATATACAGCAATTGTTCCAGTGGTGTATAAATATGTATATGAGAAGGCGTATAAAATATATGATATTATAATAATTTGGCTACATAATTCCTTGGCTATATCAAGTTGAACAAAGCACGCATATGTATAATATCTATGAATGATTTGTTCAACTCGACTAGCCAAACCGTAACTCTTTGTTTTGTTTTTCTTCTTTCATTTGTTTGCATTTTTATACCAAAACCTATGCGTGTCTTTAATAAAATTATGAACAGAATGCACACAATTTACATATCACAAAAATGGAAGTGTTTGAGTTCGACCCGAATATGTACACTATATTTTATTTGGTGTATTGTTTGTATATAAAGCATCATGATAAAATACACACATAACTTGACATACACAGAAATTGTTATTCTTTATTTACAACTATAGGTCTACTATCAAACTATTTGATTGGCACGTGTCAATTCCACTCTGCGGGTAATCACACCACAGGTAGTGTACGTCTGACTGACTTACACGATGTGATGAGAGACGACAGTTATTGGAGTAATTATTAACCTGGTTATTCATAAGCGTAAACGAATATTTTAATAATTTATTTTGCACTCTTTTATCTATTAAGTTAACATGAATATCATATATATTACTAAATATATACACAAATCACATATTGCAGTTAACAACTATCTTTTAAACGTATTTTAAAGGGACTATTTCTTCATACGCAATGGAGTTTCAGCGGTATGTTTTCATGAGGGAGCGCTGTACACGTAATAGGAAAACATAAGAATGTTTGGAAAAGAGTGGGTTTCAATTCAGCCGAACCATAACATGCCAAACAGAACCATCACATGCTTTCCGAACCATAACACTGTGTACAAAATCAATTTGCTCTCGGAAATGAAGTGCATGTGGCGTTATTTAATACAAGAAGTTCTCGGGCAAATACAATTGGCAATTGAAGTTACAATCCTTCGAACAACAGTTAAGAAATTACTTGATTACCACTCGTCATGCCGAAAATTGGCAAAATTTGCCACGGCCGTCTCCTTTCCAGAAGTGATTACAGACAAACAAAGTATCGTATCTGAAAAAAAATACCTATATGCGTGAACAGGGCATGCATAAATATATCGTATAACATTCCCCGATTTTTCATTTTCTTTCTTATACACAAGGAAAATATGGAAACATTGAAGACGACTCACCTTTGTTGTCAATATTTATTGTGACTGGACCACCATCGGAAATGTTACAGAACATTTTAATGCATCACATTTATGTGATGGTTTGGGAGATTACCAGGCTTGTACTACTACTACTTCTATTTTCATGACTACTTCTTTAACTATTTCTACTTATTCTACTACTACTACTACTACTACTACTACTACTACTACTATTACTACTACTACTACTAATAATAATAATAATGGTAATACCAGTACTACTACTTATACTACTACTTGTACTACCATTTCTACTACTTAAACTACAACTACTTCTATTACTACTACCACTTCTACTATTATAACTACCACTACAAAACTTATACTACTAATAATACTATTACTTCTTTAACTACTTCTACCTTATTACTTCTTTTACAACTACTGCAATTACTTCTGCTTTGACTATTACTACTACCACTTCTACTACTACTACTTATACTACTATTATGTCTACTACTACTACTTATACTACTACTTCTACTAAAACTATTACTACTACTTTTAATACTTCTACTTATACTACTTATTGTACTACCATTTCTACTACTTGAACTACTACTACTTCTATTACTTCTACTTCTTCTGCTATGAATACTATCACTACACAATTTATACTACTACTTATACTATTACTTCGTATACTACTTCTTCTACTACTACTATTATTACTATTACTACTGCTATCATTACTACTTCTTATACTACAACTACTACTGACACTACTACTTATACTTTTATTACTACTACTATCATAATAAAATTTATACTACTACAACTACTATAACTAGTACTACTACTACTAATACTTCTAATACTACAACAAATGTAATACAACTACTAAACTACTACTTCTTCTTCTATCAGTTCTACTACTGCTTCTACTACTACTAAAACTTCTTCTTTTTCTACTGCTACTGCTTCTAATACTACTGCTACTACTACTACTACTTCTACTAATACTACTACTATTACTACTACCACTACCACTACCACTACCACTTCGACTACATTTACCACTACCACTACTTTCACTACCATTACCACTACCTCTACTCCTACTACTACTTAAATTACTATTACTATTATTACTACTACTACTACTACTACTACTACTACTACTACTACTACTACTACTTCTTCTTCTTCTTCTTCTACTACTACTACTACTACTACTACTACTACTACTACTACTACTACTACTATTACTTATAATACAACTACTACTTCTTGTAATGATAAAAAATAATAATGAAAAGTGATAATGATAGTAGTTTGATAGTACCAATGCTATTACTAGTGTGTTATATTGCCCATACAGAACTGTACACGATAATAGCTTAATCTTCCCCAACCTCGTAACGAGCAATCTGAATACTTCCTGCACTGTTTTCTACTCTGTCAGTTTATATAAACGTAATTCACCCACTAATTTAATAGCCTTCTAAATTAAAGGTGTCAAAAGGCGTCTATATGAAGTAAAGGGTTAAGGACGTTTTTTTTATAAACCTACAGGTATCACTGTACTGTCAACCAATTAGTTATTATTCAATGTCATGTATAGATATATTTTTTCTTTTTTGTATAGTACAAATAACACAATTACACTGTGTAGATCGGTTATGGCAAATAGATGACAATAGTATAGCCAAATATTGAGTAAGTAAAGTACGAAAGAAAATGAATTGCTGTTTGTATCAATTAGTTTTTCAAGCAGTTGACAGAAATGTTCACTTATGTATGCCAATAAGCAGTAATGACAGAGTTTAATGTTTCTACCAACATAGCAATGAAAATGGTATTTACAAATTGTCAGACGTTTTCTGGAAGTTAAAAATATTGTTTATGTTTACAGTTGTTATATTTAGCATAGAGTCGTATATTGTCTGGAATGGCTGAAATTGCATGATCAAACATTGTGGGAATAATAATGTCTAGTAAAATGTTCAGATTACCTGACACCTAATTCATGCCTATGAAATAATACGCGTCTCAGTAGCCGATAATGCTTTGTGACTTGTCGCGACTTGTGGCCTGTTAAATTAGTTCTGTAATTTTGTCGTACAAAGTTGTATTTTCTAATATCTTGTTTCAGTGTCTTTTACAAGTCATTGCCTTGAAATTCCTAAGATAAACGTATTATTTCAGCAAATGGCTATAAGCGAAATCACTAAATGCTTCTACACTTTAAGTCGAATAACTGTATAGGAGTCTCACCAGTTTAAATTATAAAGAATCCCTTACCTATATTGGAACTTGCAATGATTCACTTTAAATGTTGAAATAGTAATTTTCCATATTAGGACTTGTTTTAACACTGAAATATCACAACATTTTGCTTTTACTGGTAACAATGGCTAAAATCATTAGTATTGAAAATCGACAATAATCACTTATTGGTCAGATAATTATCTTAATATTTCGATTTTCTCCAAAATCAATTTAAAATTGTTATAACTAAGTAAGCCCATTATTTTTTGCTGCTTTTCACATTTGCCTACGTCCATCCATATCCAAGCACCTGTTTTCGTATATCATATCAACATATATTTTGCAATCTCTGTAAACAAATGCCATTTTAGAAAATAAAGTTCATATGTAAGTTAAAGTATTTGATGTATGAGGATTTATGTTCTTATCTGGCTGGAATAATTTTCAAAAAATATTATTCGGCGTCACCTTTAATATATTGGTTCCCGAGCGAAGAGCGCTCGACCCAAACAATAATAGAACGACTAACCAGTCAGTTTCTCAGTTCTGACCGGATACTCAAGGATACTTGACGTGGTGTTTTGTCGAGCCACCATTTTGATTTTACCAACCACCACCCTTATTCCTCATGGGTTCTTGTTTTTTATCATTCTAGCGTAAGTTTTTATATATTTTAGACAGATTAGAACATACTACCTCTTTTGTTGTTCTTTGTATCTGGCGGTTTTGGTTGCCCAGATATGTTTTGATGTATATATGTAGTTGTAATTAATGTATCTCTTCAGGGATTATAGAATTCAATTCCCAGCTTTTTTTAATTAAAATGTCCATTTCAACATTCATCCTGTTTTATTGTTACATCTTTACCATACAAGCGACAACGGTTCATCCTATTCATTGTTCATCATTTATTAAATCCGAAGTGACATAAATATGCATTTTGGGAAAAATGGTATGTCCCTTTAATTGACGAATCTGACATAATATATGTTTGTTGATAACTCAAGCCTTGATTCGTGTATAGGCATTCTCGAATCGTCCAATCTTGACTTATTTCCAAATACTTATCTCACATTGCTATAATAAATGACAAAATAACCCATATTGCAAAGAGTCATGAAACCATACCAAGTCCATGGCGGAAATAATATCGACCGATTATTTACTGTAGTGCGGTATGCCAATAATTAGCACGTGCTTCCATTGCTTAATACGAGGGGAATTCAATATATTCTGTCACTGGTCTTCGGATAACCCCCTCCTCCCACAAATCCGCACAGATACACACTTTTGAAGTCTTGCTGTCCACGACCTAAATGCCGCAAAGTTGTCTCTCCTTGGTATAGTGTTCAGACACTAAAAAAATGAAGATCCAATGGCACTTCTAAAAGCATAGCATTTGTTTAAGCATAGGAAATAGGAAAAAAGTCACAGGGGCTTAAGTCAGGGGGTGCTCAACCTAAATAACCGTTTCTTGTTCTTAGAAAGATTGCAAACTTTTACTTTTGTGGGCAGAAGCAGTGCCATGACGTTTTCTTGGACGTTTATTTTTATAACACTTCTTGACAGATTGAAGTACTTTTTCTTAGTAAAATTTGCCAGTACTTGTTCTACCCACTTTGTAAGGAATTTGTACAACAGGACCACTAGAATGGCAGAAAATGGCATATAAAACCTTCTTGGCGCTTCCTGTCCTCTTTGCTATGACCGGTCTAGGCTGATTTTTACCAAGCCATTGTGTGTTATTGATGCGCCGTTGGGGCTCAAAATAATAAACCCAAGTATCATCCCCAGTCAGAAATGTTCATAGGATTACATTTTTTATATATATTTTTTCAGAAGTTTTTTCTAGCACAATCTAAACGCTTGGCCTTTTGATCAGGTGTCAGCAAGTGGAAAATCCATCTAGCACAAAGCTTCTTTAATTTCAAACAGTAAGTCAGAATATGGTGTACGGTACCTTCTGAAATACTTAGACTATAAGCTATTTGGGAAACAGTTTACTGTTCATCTTCTTTTACAATAGCTCTAACAGCACATATGATTTCCTTTGTTGCTGCAACAACAGGCCTACCTGGGCGGTTATCTTTTTGCAGGCTTTGTTGACACCCCTTAAATTTCTTGACCCAACGAAGAGCTGTTTTTAATGTTACAATAGATCTATCATGTAAACGACACAATTCAGAATAAATTTCACTTGGCAATTACTGCAAAGAAACTCGGACTTTAATGTAAGTCCTTATTTCATTATGACATTGAAATATAGCAAATGTACATGAGTGTGTATTATTCAACAATCAATACCTTGGTCAATTATAATCGGATTAAATTGAGAATTCGCAGGTGTATTAGATAAACATTCCCAAACAATTGCACGAGTTTTTCATGTTTTTACGCAACATTGTTTTTGCGGAAGGCCATAAATGACAAAATTTATTGAATGACCCTCGTAGTTACATTAATGCATTACCTCTAACAGGTATGGTTCGGCTTGAAGTGCACCGATTAGGATGAAGAATCCATGCAAAATGTTTGACATAGACCTGACAGAATCACAGAGTTTAAAAGTTAAAGTTTTAATTGTTCGTGAACAATATTTTCGCCGTATTGAAATCCTAGAGGGGAAGCTATTCGATAAAGAGGAAGAAAACGACAAGCTAAAACAGAAGATCAAAGAGCTTGAATCCAAAGTAGAAAGACAAGAGGAAGAGAACAAAACACATAAAGTCGAGACCAGAAACGCAAAGGTGAAAATGCAAGGTCAAATAAACGAATTAGAGCAATATGGAAGGAGAAACTCTATAAGAATTAGTGGATTAAATGAAATAGGAAACGAAAGTGCTGATGAAACAATTACAACAGTGTTGAAAACACTAAATGACAAAATACCCGGTCTCAATTTAAGAAAGAGTGATATCGATATATCTCACAGAATAGGAAAGAAGAAAAATGGAAAGAGACAGATCATAGCAAAGTTTGTTACACGCATGACAAGAGACATCATGAAAGAAAAGACAGCCTTTAAAGGAACCGGTATATTTGTCAACGAAGACCTGACTTACACAAATCAGCTAGTTCTTGGATGCTTGCGTAAAAAACTCCCTGACGAAATAGACAATGCGTGGTCATTTAATGGACATCTGTTCTATAAAAACCACATGGGAAATAAGCGCGAACTTCAATACGAAGAGTTCCAACACTGGATCGACCTCGACTGGCCATAAATAAATCAATGAATTAAAAACTATAACCCCTTTAAATCGATGTACTCTAAGACAAATCTCCAAAACTGTTCACATATTATAACTGTGTATTTTAGTACGTGGAAAAATTAATATGGACAAACACATTTGACCAGTACTGTAAATCTGATGTGGCCACGAAATTGCTATTGTATTAAAACACGCCATAAACAGTACCACGTGACATCTCAGATCACGTTTTATATCAATTAATCAAACAATGACCACATACGTACAAAGCACTTTGTTATAAAGTAACGAAGGGTTTATATTGTATATAAAATACTGTGTACATAAGTCAACCACGAATGGTAAAATGCAAATTGATTGATTAGAAAATAAACCGGACACATGTTTTTCAGATAGACATATTTTATAAACCTTATATATTTATGCATGTCAATGGTAGCCTTAGGTACATGTAAACTGTAAATATGGATAATTTGCATTGTAAAAAAGACAACATTTTTCACTACGTCTTAACAGAACACTAATTATACATATTTGTTTCAAAACATGTGACTAAGTGCAACCATGGCAACGTTTATTATATCCTTCAACTTTTTAATTTTTATGTATGCATATTTTGATAGCTACAGCCAGTAAGTTGTATAATTTTTCTATGCAATAAGAGGAAAAGTTGTGTATGTGATGAAAAAAAAAAAATTGTTGTTAAAAGAACGTCTGTCAAAAGAATTTTTGTTTTGTACAAAAATACATCTTCAATACGTCTTTAATAAGAACATTAATTATACACATTTGTTTAAAAACATGTGACTAAATGTAACCATTGCAACTTTTGGAAACAAACTATTATATCCTCCAACTTTTTGTGTTTGCATGTATGCATATTTTGATAACTACTGCCAGTATATGCAATAAGAAGAATAGTAGTGTATGTGATGGAAGAAAAATAAGATGTTGTTAAAAGGAACGTAATACAAAAAAAAATCGTAAACTAACAAAAGTGCCCTTTTTACCAAGAACGTCTGTCAAAAGAATAATTGTTTTGTGTTGTTTTGTCTTTAATAACAGAAAATTAATTATACATTTTTGTTGAAAACATGTGACAAAATGTAACCATGACAAATTTTTTGAAACCAACTATTATATCCTCCAACTTTTGGAATTTGTATGTATGCATATCTTGATAGCTACAGCCAGAAAGTTGTATAATTTTATATGCAATAAGAAGAATAGAAGTGTATGTGATGAAAAAACAAAAACAAATATAAAATATTGTTGTTAAAAGGGAGGTAATAAAATAAAAATCTTTAATAACAGAACATTAATTATACATATTTGTTTTCAAAACATATGATTAAATGTAACCATGGCAACTTTTTGAAACAAACACTTATATCTTCCAATTTTTTTAAAAATAAAACTAGGAGTTTTTCTTCATAGTTACAGACTTAAAGTTGTGTAACTTCTGTACAAAACTTTTTTGAATTTTTATGTATGCATATCCTGATAACTACAGCCAGTAAACAAAATAATAGTGTTGTTAAAAGGGAGGTAATAAAATAAAACTCATGAAACTAACAAAAGTGCTTTTTTACCAAGAACGTCTCTGTAAAGAATCTTTTGTTATAGTAAAAAAATACATTTTCCAATACGTCTTTAATAACAGAACATAAATGATCTCAAAACATGTAAATATATTTAACCATGGCAATGTTTTAAAACAAACTATTATACTCTCCAAATTTTTGAAAATAAAACTAGGAGTTTTTCTCCATAGGTACAAACTTAAAGTTGTGTAACTTTTGTATAAAATGTTAACTAATTAGTTAGAACAGTAGTGTATTCAAAAAAATGTTTCAATTATTTAAGATATAACACACTGACCCAAAAACCACAACAACTTCTTTTGATTAAAAAATGGTTTTGCACCATTTTAATTTTTTATTCAATCATAGTGACTATGTTTTCCTTTATCTCTTTCTCATCTCCATATGTAGCCTTACCAGACTTTTGTTGTCAATTTTCTTTAAAAAAAAAGAAGTATGAACACAAATATATGTTCTTTTAACGTTCGTGGCCTCGGAAATAGAGAAAAACGTGAAAAAGTATTTTGTTGGCTTAAAGAGCAATCATTCTCTATATGTTTGTTACAAGAAACACATTTTGTTAATAATTTACATGACTACTGGAAAAATGAATTGGGTATGGACGCATTCTTTAGTGGCAATAGTAGTAATAGCGAAGGAGTATCTATTCTAATAAATAATAACTTTCCATACACCATTACTGGTTATACAGATATTGTTGAGGGCCGCCTACAGGCAATAGAGCTGGTTATAAACATTAAATCAGTAACTATTATAAACATTTATGGTCCAAACAAAGATGATATTACACTCCTTAACTCGTTAGAACAATATGTAATTAATAATGAAGAAAATAATTTTATAAAAGGCGGTGATTTTAATGTTGTTTTAAATATAAACATTGATAAAAAGAACGGTAGAGACGATACAAACAAAAAAGTTCGAAATAAATTAAATTCTATCATTGATTCTCAAAATTTGACAGATATTTGGAGAACACATCATTCGGACAAAAGGAAATTCACTTGGCACTCCAATAAAAAACCTCCATTTTTTTCAAGACTTGATTATTTTTTAATATCTGAAAATTTGGCTAACGTTACAAAATCTAGTTATATAAAAAACGGTTTTAAGTCAGACCATTCCATTGTAAATATTAACATAGATTTTATTAATCTTAGTAGAGGACCTGGCATTTTCAAAATAAATAACAGTTTAATCTTGCAAAAAGAATATCAAGACATAATTTAAAAATGATTCTAGACACTTCAGCCATTAACAAGGAAGCAAATCTAAATACTCTATGGGAAATAATAAAAGGAAACATACGAAACGAAACAATAAAATATGCAAGTGTTAAAAAAAATCAGAAAGAAAAAATGAAAATAAATGTAAAGCAAATATAGAAAAAATAGAGGTACAAATGCAAAATACATTAAACCAGCAACTACTGGACAATCTAAAGTCAGAATTAGAAAAGAATAAACAGGAACTTAATGAAATAATTGAAAATAAAATAAATGGAATTTTAATAAGATCAAAAGCAGACAAAGTCGAATTTAACGAAAAGAATTCAAAATATTTTTCAATGCTAGAAAAGAAAAAAGCAGAGAGTAAAATTATATCAAACTTGAAAGTAAACGGTACATATATAAATGAGCAAGAACAAATTTTGAACGCTCAAAAAACATTTTATTCAACATTATATACAAAACGACAATGTCAGGGCTAACACTATAATTTTTAATGAAAATATAAATAAATTAAATGAAGATGACAAATATCAATGTGAGAGAATTTTATCAGAATATGAATGTTGTGCAGCTCTAAAACAAATGCAAAACCAAAAAAGTCCTGGCTCAGATGGGATTACTACTGAGTTTTACAAAATATTTTGGCCTAATATAAAACAACACTACATTGCATCAATTAACCACTCTTTCCAAATTCAAAATATGACGGAATTACAGAAACAAAGTCTAATAACGCTAATACCAAAAACAGGAAAAGATACAACAGATCTAAGTAATTGGCGGCCTATAAGTTTACTAAATACAGACTATAAGATAGCAACAAAAGCAATTGCCAATAGAATAAAACCATTTTTAAATAATATCATCAACAGCTCTCAAACAGGATTTTTAAAAGGCCGCTACATAGGCGAAAATATAAGACTAATTTGTGAATTGATTGATTATGTCGAAAATGAAAATCTTCCGGCACTACTGTTCTTTTCTGATTTCGAGAAAGCTTTTGACAGTCTAGACCATAATTTTATGCTTAAAACATTAAAACACTTTAATTTTGGAAACTCTCTATGTAACTGGGTTAAATTATTTTATTCAGATTGTAAAAGTAGTGTGTTAAACAAAGGTCACATCACAGAATTTTTTCCTGTTCAAAGGGGTGTTCGTCAAGGTTGTCCCTTATCGCCATATTTATTCATTATTTGTATCGAACTTTTATCACATGAAATATATGATAACAAACACATAAAAGGTATCAACCTCCAAGGAATAGAAGTTAAAAATGCTGTTTTTGCTGACGATGCCACTTTTATAACAGATGGTTCCAAACATTCTTTTGAAACTCTTATCGATGTTTTAGAAAATTTTAGTTATGTATCTGGACTTAAATTAAATATAGGGAAATGTAACATCCTGCGTGCGGGGTCACTTAAATCCAGATATTAAATACATTCAAGATAAAAAATTCCAATGGAGTTCAGAAAAAGCAAAAGCATTGGGAAACGTTTTTTATAATAACAGAAACAAAACACCTAATGTAAATTTTGAAACAAAACTCGGAGAATTTCAAAACTGTCTAAAAAGCTGGCGGCACAGAAAACTTAGCTTATTAGGTAAAATTACAGTTATCAAAACCTTTGCACTTCCTAAATTGATTTACCCATTAACCGTTCTTCCAACACCTTCAAAATCAAAAATAAAACAATTCAATTCATATATGTTTGATTTCATTTGGGATTCAAAACCCGACAAGATAAAACTTAAAATACTTACAAAAGATTACCAAAACGGTGTTTTAAAAATGATTGATATTAATAAATTCATTTTATCATTAAAATCAAGCTGGATAAAACGATTATTTGATGAATCAAACAAGGGTTTAAGGAAACAAATTTATTTATCTAAGATCGATTACTATGGAGGCAAACTAATTTTTGAAAGTAAATTAACAGAAAACAATATTGTAAAAATGTTTAAAAATGACACCTTCCTCCAACAAATCCTTGTATCTTTGTCTAATGTAAAAAATAACGATATACAATATATAGGCAAAGAAATTATTTGGAACAACTCACATATTCAAACAGAACAAAAAATCTTTTACCATAAAACTTGGCATGATAGAGGAATAAAACTCGTCGAGCAATTATATGATTATAGAAAAAATGAATTTTACACATTTAAGGAATTTAGTGAGCTTTATGAAATACCAAAAAATGATTTTTTAAAATATAGTCAACTTGTCTCATGTATACCAAAACTATGAAAAATTTGTCTAAAATCTGAAGAAATAATACCACAACACAATAGCAACCTTTTAAATGATATTTTGACTACCAAAAAAGCAAATAATTTCTTATACAACTATCAATTAAAACGAGAACCAAGCTTGAAATCGTACCAGCAACTTAAATGGGAGACATTTTTTCCTAATAACTTTATAGAATGGAACAAAATATATACTATACCTTTCAGATCCACAATCGACTCCAAAATAAGAAATTTTCAGTACAAATATCTTATGAGAATAGTACCAACAAACAAATCGCTTTTGAAATGTAATTTAGTCAATTCAAACCTTTGCAATTTTTGCAATATGGATATAGAAACAATAAACCACCTTTTTTGGGAATGTATACATGTCAAATATATTGATTAAGTTAAATTTATTTAATTTCTTTATTTAAATAGGTCTACTATTGTTACATAAAATGTATAATCTTAATTTGGTGACTTTTTGTCATTTTCCGTACAAAAGAGCTGAATTAGATCTATTAAAGGCTCAACATTCAGTTATTAATTTTTAAAACAGTTATGTACTTTTCAGCTGTGCAATATGATGTGCTATACTACCGTCACAGCCAATAATTGTAAAATAATTAACACTGATTTACATAAAATGGCAATTATAACTGCCGATGCCGATGTATTACAATATTAGTGTTATATATTTATATTGTAAACAACTCACATGAAAGGCCTAAGCTTCTTTTTTTGTATAAAATGGATTCATATATTAGTATGTTAAGAAAGGTTATAAACGAATAATCGATCTGTTCAAGAATGAATGAATAAATTATGTTTGACAGCATCTCAACACGTAAACATGTCATTCAGTGCTCTCAAATGTTATTTAATATGCTCATGACAATAATAATTTAACAAATATTATAAATTAAAAACAAAAAGTTTTAACTATTTACAAATAAATAAAGGGAGAAATTGGGAAGACATATAAATTAATAAATTATATTAGACAGTAGCGATAACAATAAGTAACTCGTTAATCAACGTTTACATACCTAGTAAACATAAACGTATGTGTAATAATATGATATCATATATTTTGTATTAAATAGTCGCAAAGAAGTTTGTAATTTACTTGTAAAATTGATGTTTTATGCTTACACGTTTTTATATCTTTATCCAAGTTTTATTTTCAAATGAAAAATACTAAGATTTAGATGTGAAAACATGATTTTCACATAGTTCGAAGTCTTTAATAATCTTACATAAGAAACACAACTTTCACCAGAATGCATTCATCCCCAAATGTATTACATATAAATTTTGAATATTAGCATACGTTTTTGCTGCATTTTAATGAGAACATTTTTCAACACGTGACATTATGTTCTATGTGACATATCCAGTTTTTTTGGTGACGGAAGACCTCAAACTGGATATAAGTTAAACCACCGTTATGTAGCAAGTAACTAGCACCCTTTCTCACATAAGGTTTTTGGACTGACCTTCATATATATATATATATATTTATTATTTTTTTCGTAATTGTAAATTGCAAACTTGCTAACTGACCACCTGAACTTTTATAATTCAGTTGGTTACACGGCGCTTTGACTGATAGACCGTTTTTATCCCCAAATACTAGAAATCAGTGCATAAGGTGGATATGTAAGGCATGTGAACTATCAAACTAAAATGGGTCCCAAACAGTGTAATTTTACACCGACGATTGAAGAAACGCTGCGAACGTTCGTAATATATAATATATACTTGGCTTAAAAGTTTTTGGACCAAACTGAACTGGAATCAACAAGCTATTGTGGTGCATGGTTAATACGCTTACGGCGGCACCTAGGACCATTTAGACATTAAGGAACTGTAGTTAAAAGTTAAGACCATTTGCTAGTAAATCATACAATACCATCGAATATCTCAAAATGCTCATCAATGAATATCTGAATTTTAACAAAAACGTAATTATGGTATTTTGAGTTAATATGGATTGAATTACATATAATAAAATTAATAAAATATAATCGTGCACATGTATATTGTAAGAGGCAATGACTAGTATTGATATATAAATATATTTAATGAAAATCAAATTTGGAAGATCTAAACAGTTATTTAGGTCTCTTTGTAAAGTCAATGGTCACATATTCCGTTGGAGATTCCGACCGTCTGAAGACAACACCGCTAGATGATTGAGTAGTTTGTAGGTCTAAGTCAGCATATATCAGCTCTTTTTTATGTTCATTGTTACCCTGAAAAGCACAATATTATTGATGAAAACACTTGTTTCAGACTAAGGTTTTATTTGATGTATGAACAACAATTTATAGAGTAAAACATAATTCATATAGTAATTAAACAGTGAATTAGTGCTATTAAATAAAAGTGTCTCTTTTTCGAAATTATTTTATTTCTGTGACAACATCATATCAAAAAAGCAAGTCAATAATAAGAGATGTACAAGTTACAAGTAAAAAAGTTGATGCCAAATATTAACCTGTTCAACTTGTGATGTGTTTGCATTTCGTTTTGGTTTCGGGATAACGCAGGCGTAGACTGATCCTTCTGTATCATTTACTTTCCTGACCTCCGAATATATTGGGTTCATCATAGCGTTGCCTAAAATGTTGTCTTCTATTGATACCTTAGCACATTGGCTGTTTGGATGAACAACAACTTTGTCATCTGCGTGCGGTAGTTGGCGTTGGTTTGGAATGCAGTTTACATCAACCGAATTGTTTTCATTTGATTCGGGTAAAGGTAAATCGTTGTCTTAAAACGAATAAAAACGATCATCAAGCATATTTATATGTTGTGTTAGTCATTAAATAAATATAGAAAATGCAATTTTTCACATTTGAATATTGCCTAATTTTAAACTTAAAATAATACACAAGCACATTTATGTTGTGTTATAGTCAGTCATCAATCAAATACAGACGATACATCCATTCCCATTTTAATATTACCTAATTACAATCCAACCTAATTTGATACAAAAGAAAGTGTTTCCATTACCAAGTTATGCCAAAGTAAAAACGATAATAAACGTTTGCTTTGCGAAAGTGCTATGTGTACAGTATTTGCCGCTGCCACCAGAGGTTGCGGACTCGATCCCCACTTCGACCCGATGCCTCTAAAGAAACAATACTCAGAAATGCGGACTCGATAGCGGTTCATATGAGCTTTGAGATTTCTTAGCAATTGGGTTAAAACAATTCAGTATAAAATTAACTCTTAATGATAACCTACAAAAGTAAATAATTTCATCAATCATATTAGGAGTGATGCCTACCCGGCCACAATGACATTCATCAAAATTAGTAAACGTTTGATAAAATTAAGAAATTCACTTTAAAGATGAGGATAGGGAAGCAGCGATGTTAATGACATTGTAACAAAGTTTAACATCCTCAGTGGCGGTCAATGCACTAACCAGTATAAGGCAATGAAACGTTATCTCTTTTTCTGTATATATATGCACGTGTTACACCTATTATTATAATCCTATGTATAAACTATATTCATGCCGTTATTTATATTATAATTAAAACAGATGCAATCCATATATGCTAATGAAACGACAACATAAGTCATCGCCACACGGAACGCTATCAGCAAACCGACATTGGCGAGATTAAACGTGGTAAACTGGTGCACCCAACATCGCTTTTCCCCCGTCATCCAATCATAACACAGAACAGTGTATGTATAAAATACCCCACCCTCTTGGTTATTCTCTAACTCGCTGATTCCCTTTGTGAAACACAAACATTGGTTAGGTAAATATATGTACATAAGTAATAAGTAAATAAATGATTACACAGATTAGTCGATGGCATTGCAAATGTCATGACAGCAACGGAAGAAGAAGGATATTATCTTTATGACAAGATATATTCTTATGAAAGAAAAAGTAAGATATTTCACTAGTTTTGGTAAAGATTTTACTAAATATTTGGTCGAACATCAACACACAGTAACCATTTCACCCATTTTAGTTAAAGTTACACGATTAAAAATCCTATGTTATTAGGTTCAAGATTTTTTTAAATGATGTAATGTTTCTGATTCCTGCAAAATATGAGTAGAGCAAAAACTGTCATAGCATATACTGCAATAACACATCACTTGTGTAATATGTGACTTGCTTTGGGGATTTATAGATAAACGCATTTTAGAAGGTTTGAGGAAAATGTTGTCACTGCACTTTCCTAAAAACCAAGCTGATCAACCCTAAGTTATTGCAGATACATTCTTGACAAAAAAAATTCTATTTGGAATATATTTTACAGTAAAAACCCTAGACTTACATTCATATAGAACATTTCAAGATTTGATTTCGTAGCGCGACCTGATGCCATAAGATAATGATAAACCCTTAACAAAATATAAAATTGTTAACATATTCATGGTCTTTTAAGACACTCTATTGCTCAATACAGGTGAATTGCCCTGAAAGCATAGCAATTGAAAATAGAAATGTGGCTGCTTAAGACAAGTATCTAATTAATATAAGTGTCCGCTTAAACAGTTTTACTGTATTACATATACACGCAATATCAATATCTATTGGTGTGGGCACAATCAGGCCGTGGTCCGTTGTATGAAAGAGGATAACATAATGTTTAATGTTCGTACGTAAAGGTAATGATTGAAATTTATAATCAGAATTTGTGCCAAGATATTTAGTAGTCCAAATGTAAGTCTAGGAATATACAGGAAATACTATAGAAATAGAGGGGCTCGAGTTATAAGGCTATAGGTTGGAGAATGAATGTCGAAGGGTTCGGTGAAAATTAAGAACGTAACTACGCAACGTAACAAGTGTTATATTGAAACTAAATCGTTTTCCATCATGCCAAGGGCAATAACTATAGAGATCTAATGAACAACAGAACAAATTGATTATCCCGAACATATACACTATATGAATCTCAAGTTTGTTATTTTTTAATAAAAAAATCACTTTTTATTAAACTGTATGATGTATAAATCAATGAATTCTGATCGGTTAGAATGATCCCTCATTTAACAAAATACTATAATAATATAATATCATTAAACAGTTTATACTTTGAGCTTTGCAAAGCTTTGCATAAAATTATCACGGTTACTAAAATAAGTATAAGCCGAACGCAACGATGAAAACTGAGGTGATTCGAATGCAGAATTGTTTTCAAATGGCTGCCAACAAGAGATATTTGTCCGATATCAGTAAAATTATTGAAAATAAAGATGCCGATACGGCAAAAAAGATAATTGTTCTTATTGTTCAATCAAGTATGATATTTCGCCATTATTTACGAGAGAAACAATTATGATTAGTTTAAAGATGAAAATAACAAGGTTTTATCAAGATGTGCCCGTGGCCGAGTGGTTACACGTTGAACTTATATATGATTTGTTTGCGCCATGGTTCGAAACCCATCCTAGGAATTTCGTTTTAAACATTTTTTTCAAATAAAGTACTGTAAATACTTATCGTATCTTAACTTTGTTACTTTTTGTCATGTCCCATACGAAAAAGCTAGTAAAGGCTTAGAATCCATGTATTTACAGTTTATATAATGGAACAGTTATGGACTTTTCATCTGTGCAATATGATGTGCTTTCCTACCGCCTCGATTAATATAAATTTCTATTGCATAGCACATCACATTGCAAAGTTGAAAAGTAAATAATTGTATATGAAATATTACAGTGATGACGCTTAAAAGCCATATTCACTCAAAACAAGACTGTCAAAAATAATATCAAACGAATATCTTAAAACAACCCCAAAAGAAAAACCATACATAGTCTAATGGATAGAGTGTTGGCCGCTCACGCCAGAGGTTGCGGGTTCGATCCCCCGGTCGACCCGATAACTCTAATAAAACAACAAACAGTACTGGTTCTACCCAGGAAGCGGACTCGAGAGCGGTTCATATAAGTTCTGAGCTTTCATCGCAGTCGAGCTAAAATAAATTAGTGTAAAATAACTGGGTGAACTCGAGTACACGACATCAACTCTATATCTCCCACCCTTCAGTTTCAGTGAAGGATAAAGAAAATACTGCGATCGGTATTATTTTCTTTGCAATTTCAACTCGAGTGCATACCCAAATTGAAAGGTGTTGTGAATAAATGACTATTGTTCTAGTCAATAATTATTTAACACAGATGTTTTATTACTAATGTTCCATATACTTTCCATCTATACCTGCTCGTGTCTCATGACAATGTATAGTATAACCAATCAAGTCATTGAATACGGCAAGGACACTTATAATAGACGCGTATTTATGACAAGGATAGTGTTAGTTGCCATCTTTCTATGTACCATTAGGTGTTTTATTAAATATTTTATAGCCAAACAAGTCACTTAATATTCCTACAAAATCAATTACAGCTCCGTGAATCAGCTGTGTACGACAAAACAATGTTACCTACCATTTTCACCTGCATCACCAGATGCTTTCTTTACAGCTCGTTTGATAACTAGTGCGGTCAATATAAACATCAGTACAGCAAATACAACAGCTCCTACCACTGACAGTACAACTGGACCACCGATGGTGTCGATCACATTGGTACCGAGTTGGTCGTTGTGCTCTGAAATTAAACAATTAATCTGTTTGACTAATCATAATAACTGCGAAAGTGTGTTGATGAATTGCACTAACACTACTGAAACATACAAAAGTCGCGTTCAACAATGTTTCAGTCATCTCGCGACAATATTACTTGAGACAGTATTCTAAGATTTTGCCACACTGAAATGCCATGCTACAGACACATGGTACCATTTGTAACATTTTTCCAGTCTTTAATATGACCCAGACGGGGATCTAACTCACAATTTTCCGCATGCGAGACGAACGCTGTACACCTAGACCACCGCAACGGATATATGATGATCAAAATACTAAGCTCTCAACAGGACATAAAGCGCCTCGTAATAGTTCACATTGTTTCTGAGACCAAGCTTCTGTTTCACATAGTTTTACTTAAATACTTGAAATGTTGAATGTGTTTTGACTGGGTACTCATTTTTGTACGGTTATCAATTGTGATTATACAATATACAACTGTGTAAGAAACAGTCTAAAAACGTGATCACCTCAAGTTTATTTTTAAGTAAGATTTATCTTTTACATTGTATAATTGTACTTAAAATGTTGATGAAAATAAAGCCTGGTCAAATTACATTGTTAGTAGATTGTTGGATAAAGAATCCACTGCTATATGCATTATTAAACATGCTAAACACAAGTTCTTAGACACTCAACTTGTCTTATATAACAATAATACAGAGGCTTGAATGCGGCATAAACGGTATTCATCAAAGTTAAATTTAATTATTACTCGTAATTTTGACGAAATGAGACTATCGTCTATGGCACTAGCTATAGCACAATTTTTATAATGCATGCATCTCTGAAAAGAATAATGTTATTTACTATGTTGCTGAGAAAATGCAGTGTATTCAAAAGATTGTCCTTTATATAACCATACATAATAAACGAGTATCCGCGGCCGAGTGATCCAATATGTGGTCTCAAAACCACTTCACTCTCATCACTTAGGTTGTCTATTCGAGCCTATCTCAGTTCATACACTTTCAGTAGGAAACTTTGCCAATTCGAGGTCGTTTTTCTACAAACAAAACTTAATGTGGAATACATAACATTAAACTGTTAAATGTGTTTATAAAACGTTACAAAAATGTGTATCAGTTATTACTCAACATAAATATGAAAGTGCACATTTTAAGTTAAAAAAGAACAACATTATATTGTAATACATAACGATATATGTTACTTTTATATTATGTTTAACTAATACTAATTGTTAGTGGTGTCAAAAATTCGTATCATTCCATGTTCATAATATATCATATAATTAAAAGTTTCTTAAAAAACTCACCCTGGACTTTGATTTGAATGCTCTTTGATTTAGTTCCAAATATGGTATTATGCGAGCGACATGTGTAATTACCGCTGTCCTCGAGATTGATATTGTTCAAGTGCATACACATGGAGTTACTTCCACACGTGTATTCTGTAAGCGGGATCTTCTCATTACTGGCTGTCCAGCTGATACTGGATTCAGGATAACTATCGACTTCACATCGCAATACAATAGCAGTACCTTCTGTAACATCAATGGTGGACGATGTTACATTTATCTCTACACTACTTGTATCTGCAAGAATTATCAATGAAAAGTAAACATTATGTGATAAATGGGTGGATTGCATATATATAGAGAGAGATAGAGAGAGAGTTTGCAACACAGAAATGAAAATAGCTGGTCAGTTTTGAGAGGTAATTAATCTGAATATAGTGCGCCTTTTTTACTATCGAGCAGAGCAGCATGAGCACTGATTCCAAAGAGCTGGGTCAAAACATATGAAGAACAGCTGGACAGCAGCTGGGTCAAAACACTGGACAAACAGCTGGACAGCAGCTGGGTCAAAACACTGGACAAACAGCTGGACAGCAGCTGGGTTAAAACACTGGACGAACAGCTGGACAACAGCTTAGTCAAAACACTGGAAGAACAGCTGGACAGCAGCTGGGTTAAAACACTGGACGAACAGCTGGACAACAGCTTGGTCGAAACACTGTACGAACCTTTACTTTCGTTACACTAACGTAAGGCTGTTAATATGGTATTCAGTAATAATTTAGCAAAAAGATTAGTATTTATTGAGTTTGTATATGGACGGTAATGAAACAAGCAACACATCTCACTCTCACCGGCACCGCCTTAAGCGGATCCTTTATAAACACAGAATGCAACCATCAAAGATGAAAGCAGAAGATTTGACTGTAATGAGTATATTCCTGAGGTGTTGTGAAACACGCAACAACCCTCAATTTTACTCTCGAGTGAAAACGTACTATATTACCGCCATATCTGTTACAAAATAGCCATCAATTAATTCGTGGATACGCTGTGGGATATACAAAGTCACATGTTTATGTTTAATATACTGGACGAATCGACCAATCCGCCATTACTGAAAGGATCGGCTAACCCGCCACTGCTGAAGAAAACAAACAACATGCCACTTTTTAATTTCTAATATATTCGTCAAAATGATGAACTTAATGTTAGTAAAATTTGTATAAGCCATTGTTGGTGGTGTGATTTTTCTTTCTTATTCAAGTCCACATTTAAAAAAAATGCTTTGGCACATTATGTGAAAATATATAAAATGTCAGGTGGTGGGACTGCTCGTCCGCTCAGTAAATTTGTATATACGCAATGTTTTCGCTTGAAAGTAAACCTTTGGCTGATTTCAGTTATATTAAACACTTTCTAACGTATCCTAATTTGTTCTTGGACACTACCTTAACCTCAAATTAGCACGCATTTCACGATGCATTTAGGGAACCAGGCAGCAAATGTATTGGCTGTTTAACTATTCAATCCATATGCATTTTAACTATTCCAAACTCACAAGCCACACATAGTCTATTTCCATGAATAGATACATTTTACCTATTTATTCTGATAGAGCAGAAAACGGTGCAGAACCTGGTTCTACACTGTTTTCAAAAGCCTTCTTTATTAGAGGTGTTCAAAGGTGTCCGCATGAAGTAAAGTGTTAAAGGAAATGAACGCAACCAAAAGTTACAGGCATGCCACGTCGTTATAACCAGGATGTCAATTTACAATATAATCAAATATCAAACACAGGAAATACCATTATCAGAAGCAAACCTAATAAATGTGTTTAAGAAACGAATAAAAAGACGAGCTTACATGGTACATTGATGGTGATCACTTTATTTTGCTCAGTTGTAAACTCAGAGCAATTAGCTTTGCACTCGATGCTCTTTCCATTTTCGTCCTTGGATACATTCAGAACTGCAACGTTTGTACTAGTGTAACCTTTGTCTGGAGTCGAGTCATTGTTCACGACCTTATTTCGTACTTGTTTCCCCTGACTGTTCCATTTTGCAGAGCATGATGGATTAGCATTTCTTATGATGCACGTGACATTTACAAGATGGTAAGGTTGAGCCGCATTGATTGGCTGAAGAGGCTGTATTTCGACAGATGTGGGCGGAACTGTTAAACAATATGGATATACGTACATATACGATACTACAGTTATAATCTATTATTATTTTCAGTTTTATTTCTTTGTTAGTATATGCTATGAAATACTCATTTATTTCTCATGATGAACTGAAATAAAGTGATTTCTTTTATTGCAATGAAACAATAATGTTTATATAGGTATGCAACACAAGGCCAGAAAAATACCTGTATTTTGGATTACTTGATTTACAGAATAAGGTAGATAGATAGGTTTTATATTTATTCATTTGTTTTTAAAAAATCAAGATGAAGCTTGTACGTAAAGGTCGTGACTCAAGTTTTGGGTCAGTCAGTGAACCTTTAATGCAGGTTCTTATTTCTGGCTTAATAAATAAATAACTTTTCAAAGAATTATTCAGAAATAAACTTACATTTGTAATCAAGTTGTTTGTATGAGCATTCGTTAAAACCATTAGTCAAAACTGAATGAGATGTGCAGCATTTCAGTTGTTTGCCATTCCATTCTCTCTCCATGTATGCAAGCACTGCAGAAGTCGTGTACGTGCTCGAAATATTTCCGGACACAGATTGTTGGAACGTGACACGTCTGTCAGAAATAGTCATTGTAATATTTGGTGCTGGACGACCCATTTTACTGGAACATGTCACATTGACTGGTTGACCCTCCTTTAGCATGTTCGTATGTATACTTGGTGTATTTGGCTTTTCTAAATAAAACCAGACATCAGCTAAGAGTGACTGTGCAGGTAATATATCTCTGAACCTGATATTTCTGAACCCATAATCAGGTCTATCAACCCCCAGTGAAAAAAAGAAATGAATTATATTCCTGCCCCACAATTCATAGTTATTGAACACTTTCTAAACTGTGACGTCATTCAAACGTTCAGTTGAAGTAACTGACCAATCAACGTGCTCAAATATGGATGTACAGGTATTCGTTCATAAAAAATCATCCTTCTCGTAGTATGATGCATATGTATATGTATTGCCTGCCTCCATCTGTATATCGTACCGTAAACAAGCAGCATAGCAAGCAGACATGTGATGATGTGATGAGGGTCGTCTCAACAGTAAGAGCATATGACGTATCAAACCGGTTACCCATTCATCTTCCTTGTTAAACCGAAACCCAACGATGTTATACTATTAGGTATATCGCAATTGTGTACTCATTTATATTCACTAAGAGTTACTTAAACTACTTGTAATGCACTCACTATATTGCAAACATTCACATAAAATAAGTAGTGCTTGCTTAATGCAGCTCTCCTAAGTATTGAACCACATCAATATGCAGCTTGTTTTGCAAATGGGAATTATTAGATTCACAAATACCATGTTTTTTATTGTACCATAAAATGACTATAATGTAATATATAATCGTTTACATTATATTAAAATGTGCGTAGAATGTGATTGCCATGGCTATTTAACTAACATTCTTACATAACATGACTAGTTTCAATAATACATTTCTGTAATTAAATCAAACATTCCAACATCAAAAACACGAGCATAGTTAATGAACTTAAAACTACACTGGTTAATTCAAACTTAGATATGAACGCATAGAAAAATAATAAGAAAAATGGGATAAATACTTTTGCTTTAATTCGATATTATGAATGATTTGATGATTTGTTCTTCTTAATTTTGGTACTGCATTGCTTTTGTTTTGGGGATTTATACTTATTACTATTTTTGAAAAGCAAATATACAAATGTGCCTATATTATGTAAATAATAAATAAAAATATACCAGAGTATACAAACCTTTAATTCTGTTTCTATTTGTTAAAAGGGAAAACCTCTTATAGATAGTTGAAGGGCCATTTGTTTTGTACTATTTTGTACAATTTTGATCATCTTTTACAAAAAAAGTAAAATGTTTATCATCCCGTTTGTACCGATATGGTAGTAAAATTGTCGAAGTAACTTTCATTTTGTAGTTTTGTCTATTTCATATTTACAAAACTGACATTGGTTATATAAAAATCTGATAATACTGTCCTAAAAATGAAGTGTCAAATATAAATATTTGGAGATTTTTCCTATTTGAATATAATTTATGTCAAAACGTGTAAAAAGATAAGTGTAGACAAGAGTTTATTCGATTTCATTATTACCACACGTCCATTTAATGCTTCTTCAATTAATGATGTTAAGACAATAAGTTTTTAATTTCAAACATGTTTTAACTACTGGTATTATTATTTTATTGTTATATACCATAACGGTGCAATATCAACATTTAGTACGTAATTTTATTTTCCTAGTATGTAATAAAGTGACATGTATTGCGGCTGCTATTTTGGAAAATAATACGACGTTAAGTAAAAAAGTTAATGAAGTCTTTTGTTGCGCCGCATTACATGCAGTGTGTGTTGATTAAGACTAACATAACAATCATTTTTAAATTCATTTTGATGATTTCGCTTAGCACGAATTATGGTGCTGTTATATCGTTTAGATTTTAATATTAGCATAATTGACAACATTTTGGACACCCCTCGTATTTAAATGAAATGTTACTACTTACTCGTGACGTAGAGTTGTGTAGAGGTAACTAATGGAGTTTGTTGAGCATCGTTTGTGACTGAACAGCGTACTTCCTTCATGTGATAACGCTCTGTTAACAGCATACTTGTCATGAACATCCCTTTCTTATGATTATAAGTTGCTTCACGTGAATTATTGTCAATAGAAATATTCACTGTCAGAGGTTTTGAGCCACCAGTAACATTACACCAAATAGACAAACTCTTTTGCAAAAGACCATGTAGACAACTCTTGCAACCATCAAAAAAGCTTCTGTTGACAAGTTCCGGTCGGTTTGGTGGGACTTTGTAAAAGAACAAAATGCTATTTATAGTAAGTTAACGGTAATTGTCCTACAATACAAAACAATAAAAACAACAAATCATAAACACAATGCATGTACATACAATATAGTTTGTAAACAGTAAAAATAAATACATGACTTTAGAGTGTATAGTTATATAAACAGTTTGCGAACAACAGTGACGAACAGTTTGACGGACTGAATAAAAAAATCATTGTTGAAACAACAAACAAGTGGACGAATAAGAATGACTAGAGCACGTCTATGTGTATTATGTTGATACTTTGTATTTACTTGTGCATGAATTTACTTGTGCATGACAGAGGTATATTTGCCATAACATATTATAAATATTATTAAATAGTTCAATACATGATGCTTATAGAAATTAAGAGGTTAGTCACATGGAACACGGATGGTGAATAAGTGAGATTTTTGTGCTACTCCGGTGGTCACCATAGTTAACTTTGGAAAGTTTTTAAGAAGTCCTAACAACCAATGCACTCATGTTATTATTTGTGTATATTACTTACTATACTAATGTTAAAACATTAAATTGGTAAATGATAATGTTCAGAAATGTTTGTGGCATTGTCCGAAATGTTCTACCCGGCACTCATTAATATTATCGAAAATGTTCGGTCGTTTATACATCTTCTCCGTGCAGTTCGCTAAGATGTCGATTTGATAATGTATTGGTATCGGTTTGTCAACAGTAATATCACATTAAAGTTCGAACAATGGAAAATAATTTTACAGGTAAAAACACTGAATATTCATGAGTGCTAGGTAGATCCTAATGCACAATACGTGCAGTTTGAAATAAAGGTAAGGTAAAGTAAGGGGAGGAGCTTGTGAGGTTAGGCACTTGAAATTGTAAACATATACACATACATCTCTATGTATACATCACAGCACAAAATAGGTCAAAGAAGAGAAAAGACAAGGTCCAGTTTGTCTGTTCGTAAGATAATATAATAAGCAGCACTACTTATGTTCCAGCACTGGCTTAGTCACCATTCTATTTTCGAACAATATTGAAAAAGGATAGCGAATCCAAGGAAGCAGAAGTGATAACAGCACTTATTCAGAGTACAGGGCGTCTTTTTATGGCCGTCACACAGCACTTAGTCAGAGTACAGGGCGTCTTTTTACGGCCGTCACACTGCACTTAGTCAGAGTACAGGACGTCTTTTCACAGCCGTCATACAGCACTTAGTCAGAGTACAGGGCGTCTTTTTACGGCCGTCACACAGCACTTAGTCAGAGTACAGGACGTCTTTTCACGGCCGCCACACAGCACTTAGTCAGAGTACAGGGCGTCTTTTCACAGCCGCCACACAGCACTTAGTGAGAGTACAGGGCGTCTTTTTACGGCCACCACACAGCACTTAGTCAGAGTACAGGGCTCCTTTTCACTGCCGCCACACAGCACTTAGTCAGAGTACAGGACGTCTTTTCACGACTGCCACACAGCACTTAGTCAGAGTACAGGGCCTCTTTTTACGGCCACCACACAGCACTTAGTCAGAGTACAGGGCGTCTTTTTACGGCCACCACACAGCACTTAGTCAGAGTACAGGACGTCTTTTCACGGCCGCCACACAGCACTTAGTCAGAGTACAGGGCGTCATTTTACGGCCGCCACCCAACACTTAGTGAGAGTACAGGGCGTCTTTTCACGGCCGCCACACAGCACTTAGTGAGAGTACAGGGCGTCTTTTCACGGCCACCACACAGCACTTAGTGAGAGTACAGGGCGTCTATTCACGGCCGCCACACAGCACTTAAGACTAGTGATCTGGTGGTCAACAATAGCTGATATAAGGAATCATTGGTAGCACAGAATGTGTCTTCTTAGACTAAGAGAGCAATCAAAATATTACTATCCAATTATTGATTGGTTGATTGATTAAATATTTAGCATCATTTTATGCCAGCGAGGGCTAACAGACAATCAGTTAACCTAACCCCTCTTTCCTGGGATTCTAAAACGTAAACCAGTACTCTAGCACACCCCATATTCACAAGTAACTGATAACTTTTCCACCTGAATCAGCGGTGAGAGACGAATGATAATGAGAGACTAGGTCGTTTATCAATCATCAATGAGACTGTTGCCGGGCGGGGATTCGGACTGACGACCCCTGTATTGATGGTCACCGAATGAGCTAATCGGGCCCGGCAAACAGAAATGACAATATCCCGGTATTTAATTATTTTAAATAATATGTATTATCAAAGTTTAATGTAGTATAATTGTTTTCAGATATAATTTTAAAAAAATGAGTTAAAGATTAAACAATATGAATAAATTTATGTTTCAAGTCATTTTTAACGTAAACCTAGAGGAAAGCACTTTTACAGCTCTTAAACTTAGACTTAGGCCTTGAATCATGTTACCTAAATACAATGTAAGCAATCTGGACGTTAACTATTTTATTATGATGCAGACGTGAAAACAAAGAATCTTGAAAAAATATAAAAGCCGCTTGATGTGAATTATGTCCGCTCTTTTTAAGTTGGACATGCACAATTTAATTTTTACTTATATGTTAATATAAAATCACAGGCAAGAAGACTTGGCCATTGTCATATGTTCTGACTTAGTGCTGTTGGATGAAGATATGACACTTTGCACATGCTAACTGATACGCTTTACAAATAGATACATTTACAAAAAGTGAAGATGTGTTATAAAAATATTAATGAATGCCAAACGAACAGGTTGACCCGGGTTTTCCTGCATATTTGTAGTAACAGATGAGTAAAACTGATCCGGTTGCAATATTTACCTGAATTCAGAAATGCATTTGTTTAAATGTGGTTCTGTGAGACGTACTCTCGTCACTTCTATGACACAAGTTTAAGAGCTCGACTACCAAACTATATAATAAGTAACCATAACAGTTGTAAATGTTCGTTCATTCTTAATTACTAAGTAGTTCATCATAACTGCGTACGCGTGAATAACATTGCACAGACTCCACCCTTGATTCACTTCTGAACGAGCCATGTACAAACTACAAAGCCGCGCGAGCTATGCTTAGAAACGGCCTTAGCAAATATCAACTTTAAAACGTCGATCATCTCAGCTTTCATCATAGCTCCGCCCGGAGTCAGTCAAATGGCGTCAACCTGTCAGTCTGATGACGTTCAACACTAAGCCAGCTCCCTGCGGTCGCTCCCTTAGGGTTTCTTACTTGTTATTTTTTTTACTAAATGATCATTAACTATTACATAAAACGTTATCGGCTTAATAGGATCGGCATCCTTTGCATGTTGCCATCTGGAAAAATAAATACTCATCTTCATGGCTACGTAAAACACTAATGCATGTAAAATCCTGGAACATGTTTTTGCCTCACAAAGTGTTCGAATTTGTCGTTCATTTGTCCTTCAGTCCGTTTATCGCAAAACTTTTGTCCTCGAACTGATTCAAATTTTATAAATTTTAAAAGTTAGGTTTCTCTTTTCGATATCAAATTAAATTTTGATCACGTATCAGCTAAACCTAACATATAGAATGTTGACGTTGATTTCCCCATGAACCATATTTTTAGCTTCAGGAATAATTTGGATAAATTCAACATCGTTCGAGATCTTCGATTGGCTGACGGCTTAAACCCCTCACACTCAACCACGTTCCCACTACGTCCTCAATACATAAGTTGGACGCAGTTAGATCTTGTACAACGTATTGGGAACGCAGTAGATTCCGATACGGGCGTGGAGTGGTTCGATAAGGGCGTAGAGTGGTATCCGTGGACGTGGAGGACGTGGCCAAACTTTGAACATGTTGAAAAAAAAACGTAGTGAGGACGTGGTCGAATCAAGACGCAGTAAGAACTTAATAAGGACGTAGTTACGACGGAAATGACGTAGTCTCAACGTAACTTAAACCAAGTAGGGATTTCATTGGCGTAGTACAAGCGAGGGGCTGACGTGAAAGATTGCATGGCGTTCGCACTACTTTGTCACTGCGTTGTCACTGGGATGTAAGCGTGGTAAGCGCGTGGTAAGCGCGTGGTAAGCGCGTAGAAAGCGCGTGGAAAGCGCGTGTTAAGATCTGACTGGTCGTAGTAATAACGTAGTAAGGACGTAATAAGAATGCATTGAACGTGGTACGCGCGTGATCATACGCGTGGTAAGAAATTAGTGGGGAAGTGTTAGACGCAGTGAGAACCTGACAGGGACGTGGTAAGGACGTAGTATGAACTTAAAAATTGCACTTGTTTTCTGCTGTGATCGTCGAGAATTTCAGGATGCAGTGCGATCTTCAAGGTTTTCGTCTAAGTGCGAGAGGGGCATTATTCGTCATTAAACAACTGACAAATATAGCCTAATACACAAAAAGGTACTTGTTTATTTTCCGTTTATAATCTTCAACTTAAGGCCATAAGACATATTTTACTTGTATATCGGTTTTAAATAAATATGAGACAGAATGTAATTTTTATTAAGTATATTAATGTTATCAATAAAAAATAATGTCCTTTGGTAAAAGTTCATGAGCTATGAACTTACCTGTAACTAGCAAAGTATCCGTGACGACGCCAACACCTTTGCAGTGCACTTACTTTGCACGTGCTACAGGTAAGTGCAAATTTACTGAGAAATAGCATTCAGTCCTAATTAGTATTAAATTACTGAAGAAAATGTCTCGCAAAATAAAAAAAATGATCATGTCAACAAGCGTTAATTTAAGATCGTATTTTAAAAATGAGTCGCACTTTCACGAAAGTCTTAATCGTGCATTGAAACTTAATAAGCGTTTGAATGGAATTTCACCACATTAAACAGAAATGTTTGTAACAATGATAAGGTATGTCACGCGCTGCAGTCAGTCCAATATCAGATTTATAAATTTAAATATGTGTAGGTCACGAATCGTATCTCTGCTTTTATTGACAAACCTTGAGAGGAGAGAAATGCCATCATAAAACCTAGCAGAAAGGTAATTTGCAACATTTATTTGTCCAATAAAAGGCAGGACCGCTGTTTAAGACCAGCTTCTTTACATTGCAAATATAATTTCTGCTATTACTGTGAAACTACAAAAAGGAACTGAATTTGTCATCACAGAAATATTAAGGACAATGAGAAAGTATCCCCAAATTCAGACTCAATCATTTAAATTAAAGGTCACCTTCGTAGGTCGGTCGATGCTTGTGTGTGTAATGTCATGCATGTTATTTTTTATTCTTATCATGAGCACATTAATAACCAGTTTCTTGCATAATAAGTATTGATGTATGCTATATTAATAACTGTGACAACATTGCAATGCGATGACAAATAAACATGGTACAGTTTCAAAATAAACTCTGACTAAAGCCTAGTTTTCCGAAATACTTACAATAAAGTCTGTTAGTATTGATTGTATTTAACAAATGAAATGATGACAACTTAACGTAATTAATTTAGTTTATCTTCATTTTGTTTAAAAAGTCCTTTATTTAAATTAATTGTTAAAAAAAAATGCCAATTAAAACAATTATTGATTCAACCTGAAATTCCAATAAACTAACCGTGGATATTGCAACCAAAGACGAATGATTATGTGTAATTAGATTATGTTCATGTAATTAATGCTCGTTGTAAAAAAAATCGAAAATAATATTAATTGATCCAAGGTCTACAAGTACATTCTTCAACCGCTAATATGCTAACTATACTTCAAATTATGTCCATGTATTATCTAGGCGCCCAGATGCGGTACGAGTTACCAATTGTTTCTCTGTATACTATTCAATATGAGATGTGTTAAGCTATGCATTGAATAGATATCTTAAAAGGTATCACATAGAAAAAAATGCAGTGCAAAAGCTCAAAAAAAATAAAGCTTTAATGCATTGATCAAATTTTTAAAAAGTGTTTAAGTATTCATGTTGTCTATAACAAGGTGCTTTGTGTCTACCAATAAAATAACAAAACGCCGGGTGAATTTCAGAGCCACATTATCAAACTATCGTAAGCAAAGCTTACAGTTTTAGAATATGTATGTAAAGATATTTCATTAATGATAAAGTGTCAATAGTAATGGTCATATTGACAAAATCATTAATGAAATATCTTTTCATGCATATTCTAAAACTGTTGATACCAATAGTTTGTGATATGACAATAAAATTTACCCGGCATTTCTTTATCTCCATTCGAACCAACTCACCAAATGACGGAATTGACCGAGTACGATTGCTTTGTCCTTCTTATGATAATGAAATGAAGTGTTTACGTTAAGACAATCTTACCCAATATCTGTATAGTTAAACTGTTGGTTCGTTTATTATTTAACCGGCCCATCGTACACTGTAAGGTATAAATTCCATTCTTGCTCTCATCCATGTTTGGTATTGTCAGTTTGTACCCCCCCTCACTCTCCATTTCGTCGTACATGTCGGTGATATTCGTACTAGTACACTTCTGCGCATGCGTACATGTGCTTCCTTTAAATAGCCAGTATCGCACATACTTATTAGGATGGCTGATGCTACCTGGTCCGGGTTGATAACCGAGATCAACATCGGCACCGGCTATTACTCTTTGTGTACGTTGGTATATCAATCCGCAACCTTCCAGTTCTGAATTTGGACAAAGTTATAAATATCAGTTTCATTTCTTCTATACACCATGATGGAATACAATTATGAGGGCTTAAGTAAAAGAATATTTTTAATGTATAATTGTAAACAAGTGTAATGTAACCCCAAAACATATTTTGTAGGTGAGTAAAAATTGTTGGTGTTGTTTTTTTATCCACAAGTTAATGCTAAGTACAGTAAATGTGAATGTCTGCTGAATATGGGTGAAACTACTGGTAAAATTATTTCGACTTTTCACCATCGTAGATTCGTTGTTTCGATTTTTGCCATCGTAGTTTCGACTTTTCACCATCGTGGTTTCGACATCTCACCATCGTTGTTTCGTTCTTTTCACCATCGTAGTTTTGTTATTTTGTTGCTTCGACTTTAGTTTATTTAATAAATATGCCGCGGTGGTCCAAACGGATCACCGTAATTTATACATAATTCTTTCGGTATATGCTGGTATATGTGAGTGCTGCGGCTATATGTTTATATCAGGAGATTTATCGGTATACCAATAGTGTTGCTGGAAAATATGTGAGCGCTGCAGCTATATGCTTATACCAGGAGATTTACCGGCATATAAATAGTGTTGCTGGAAGATATGTGAGCGCTTCGACTATATGCTTATACCAGGAGATTTACCGGCATACCAATAGTGTTGCTGGAAGATATGTGAGCGCTGTGGCTATATGCTTATACCAAGAGATTTACCGGCATATAAATAGTGTTGCTGGAAAATATGTGAGCGCTTCGACTATATGCTTATACCAGGAGATTTACCGGCATACCAATAGTGTTGCTGGAAGATATGTGAGCGCTGTGGCTATATGCTTATACCAGGAGATTTACCGGCATATAAATAGTGTTGCTGGAAGATATGTGAGCGCTTCGACTATATGCTTATACCAGGAGATTTACCGGCATACCAATAGTGTTGCTGGAAGATATGTGAGCGCTGTGGCTATATGCTTATACCAGGAGATTTACCGGCATAAAAATAGTGTTGCTGGAAGATATGTGAGCGCTTCGACTATATGCTTATACCAGGAGATTTACCGGCATACCAATAGTCTTGCTGGAAGATATGTGAGCGTTGTGGCTATATGCTTATATCAAGAGATTTACTGGCATATCAATAGTGTTGCTGGAAAATATGTGAGCGCTTCGACTATATGCTAATATCAGGAGATTTACCGGCATACCAATAATGTTGCTGGAAGATATGCTGTACTCCTTGTCCCATGCTGGCGTAGTTACATGTATGCATATTCGTGGTCTATAGCTATTTATTTCGAATTAAGGAAAAACAACTATTATGCTTCACGGGCTATTTGAAATAACCTGTAACTTGAATATGATTGCAATAGGAGAGCAGATACTGTGGAAGGTGGAAGATGCAGAAATTATATTTTTGAATGTTTTTTCTTATTATGTTTTTGCTTGTAGTAATTCGATTGGACTTGATTTTAATTGAAAATTATTTTAAATCTTTTATTATTCGTAAGATTACGTACTAAAGTATTTTATTTTCTATCTCTTTCTATCTTTCTTTCTTTCTTTCTGTCATTCTTTCATTCTTTCTTTCTTTCTTTCTTTCTTTCTTTCTTTCTTTCTTTCTTTCTTCATTCATTCATTCATTCATTCATTCATTCATTCATTTATCATTCATTCAATCATTCATTCATTATTTATTTATCCATCCATCCATCCATCCATCCATCCATCCATCCATACATCCATCCATCCATCCATTCAACTATGCAATTTTTCAATGATTCATATATTTATTTATTTACTTCTTATCTATTTTATTACATGATATGGATATACTATAATACAAACATAGACAATCAAGTGTGCACCCAGTCTTATAAGGATTATATGTCTTCTATCTTTATTAACATTTCATTTATGATATACAAGATATAAAAGTAAAAGTGGAGATACTATGAGTAAGACCATTTCTTCTCCCATTTTGCAGACGTTAACAAGGGTTGTCACGGTAGTAGTAGAAGTAGTAGCAGCAGCAGTAGTAGTAGTAGTAGTAGTAGTAGTAGTAGTAGTAGTAGTAGTAGTAGTAATAGTAGTAGTAGTAGTATTAGTAGTAATAGTAGTAGTAGTAGTAGTAGTAGTAGTAGTAGTAGTAGCAGTAGTACATGTAGTAGTAGAAGTAGTAGTAGTAGTAAAAGTAGTTGTAGTAATAGCAGCAGCAGCAGAAGTAGTAGTAGTAGTAGTAGTAGTAGTAGTAGTAGTAGTAGTAGTAGTAGTAGTTATTGTAGTAGTAGTAATATTTTAAGTAGTAGTAGTAGTAATGTAGTAGTAGTAGTAGAAGTAGTCGTAGTAGTAGTAGTAGTTGTAGTAGTAGTAGTAGTAGTAGTAGTAGTAATAGTAGTAGTAGTAGTAGTAGTAGTAGTAGTAGTAGTAGTAGTAGTAGTTATATCAGTGATGTTAGTTGTCATTGTAGGTATAGAAGTTATATGAAGAATAATATCGAAAAGAAAATATGTAAACAAACTTTTAACAGCCAGTGTAATTTGATTCCTGCATATATCTGGACTCCGTCGTTCAGCCAAGTAAACCCCACTGTCATTCAAAGTTGAGTTTTGTATCTGCAGGTAAAATGCTCCTTTGTTTTTATACACAGAATATTTGTCTGAATTTTTTAATTGCGTCGCTTTCTTTTGAGGGTAGTGGTACCACGTGATGACAGTGCCTTCTTTAGTTGAAAATGTCGTTGGTTCAAGCTTGAACGTTATGTTTCTTCCCTTGATTGTAGGTCCAACCGCACTCAGCGTTCCACAGGCCGCCACCACCGGAGCTATTGAATATCAGACAAAATATCAAACTTAATGAAATATGTATGATTTGTTTCCATTCCAAACTTGTAATTATAATGCACATTTCATAGGATAATTAATTTATTCTTCGAAAATATATCGCTTGGATCTGTATAAAATGTCTTCATTCTATTCGTGAAGTATGGATCTAGTTTATGTTAATATATCGCTTGGATCTATATAAAATGTCTTCATTCTATTCGTGAAGTATGGATTTAGTATATACTAATATATTTTTGCCCGATAGAGACGAATAGCTCAGAGCTTATATGAACGAACCACTCTCGATTCTGCTTCCTGGGTAGAACCAGCACTTGGGTTGAACCAGTACTTTGGTAGAACCAGTACTGAGTGTTGTTTTATGAAAGGCATCGGGTCGATGTGTATCAAAGAGACATCACCAATAAGCAAACATCAAACATTTGCACCATTACTTTAAAATTAAACTTACCTTTCCCCAAAACAACGTTTGAATTTACACATACACATATCAACATAAGGTACATAAATAACACCATCTTTTAAGTTATGAAATTGCTGCTAAATCATTACCAATCGATACATCCGAATATCAAATGGTTTATTTAAAAGATACATATTAACGGAGTTTTCTACTTTGAGGAAGTTTTCATGAAACTTAAAGAACGCTGCGTGTCATCTGATTGACCGATAAAGATCCGCGTGTTGATGTTCTTACAAATCACGCTCGAAGTCTTGCTGGGTAGAACCAGTACTAAGCGTATTTGTTTCTTAATCAAAGACACCGCATACCGTGGCTGAAGATGGAACCCACGATCCTCCAATCATATGTCCGGTGCTCTACCACCGGACTACGAGCTTCAGTAATTATACCTGTAGATCTGAATATTCAACAGTCAAACCTGTGTTAGTGGTCACCTGTATTAAGCAATTACTTGTCTTAAACAGCCACATTTTCTATTCACTATTTCTAAAATATTAGTTGTAATCAACCTGTTTTAAGCAGCCACCTGCCTTAAAAGGTCAGTTTTGCTCTTTCCCCTGAATATCTGCTCAAGACAGGATTGACTAAGGATCCTTAATCAGTTCTTGACTAGAGCTTATAAGACAGATTAAAGTAACTGCATGCGACTGTTATTTGTGCCTTTTCTGGAATGGTTATTTAAGGCAGACCGTCTCTGTCAACTCGTACAGAGTAGTGACTCCATTTACACAATTATTTTCTTCTTTGCACATTTATTTACATTCAGTTTTGTTCTAGTTAACGTATTCTGAATATACCATGACGTCATACGAAGATGAGTATTTTGTAAGATCGTGATTTTTATCTCAGCATTATTTTATGGTTACCGTAAAAGTTTCTCGTATACGAGATAGTGATATTGGATATTACCATTTTATCGGGGTGATGTAATTTTCTCTCCTATTTCTGTTGACCATTAGTTGTTCTCTGTGAAGATTGTTTTTGTTCTTCATGGGAAAAAACGTATCTTCTATATAGTCTGTAGAACGAACCCAGCTCTCCGGAGAATAGCAAATGTTATGTGTACGCTGATTGGTCAGTTGCTTCAAAGAAAGTTCGAATGACGCCGGTTTAGTAAGAATTCCCTGCGTTTTCTATTGTTGGTTAATATACCTGATTCGGGAGATATAAGGTTCTTGGATAGACAACTTCTATGAGCAGAAATGACACCATATTATAATCCCACACGGGCATATTGTCAAATTTCCTTAATGCGAATATTCGAGAAACATATTTCTTATCTTTGCATTATTTAACCTTTGTAATAAAAGGAAAGTTAGAATGTTTTAGAACAAATACGTGGACATGGACAAACGTAATGGTAAACGGAATGTTGTTTTTTTCACATGCCATTAGCCACAGTACCTATAATATAAAGAAAATAATTATGTACCATGTTTTCCTTGTTTATAATATATGAATGTACGTTTGATCCCTTCCAAGTGTTCCGTTTATCCTGTTAGACTAGGCAGAGACATAATATTGTATTATGTTTCTGGACTAGGGAATAAAAATGCTTGAGTGGATTTGGACACACATTCTGTGTTACTGTGTTGGTTTAAACAATATTTAGTTGTTATCAACATACTACATATACATATATTCATTACACAGAACAAAGTTATTTCTAGCTTGTACAAAGTCTCTCTTCTGTTATTGTGTTATATATATGCAGAGACATTATATATATATATATATATATATATATATATGTGTGTGTGTGTGTGTGTGTGTGTGACATTGAATTGTATTGATAAAAACTGAACCCAGAATCAATTGAATAATAACGGTTTTTAAGAGTTGAGACCAATCACATATTAACCTCATCTATGAAAGACAAGGAGGACCCCACAAACGCAAGACTAACGGCATTCGTTTGAAATGGTTTGTGCTCTTCTTAGCCAAGTGATCTCGTCTGTTTGTTGTTTCTGACTGTCTGTCTGTTCGTCCTTCTGTCTGTAAATAACCACCTACTTAAAAGGGTGTGGGGATAAGGAATGTATTGCCAACATTACATGTTAAGCAACAATATGATTTGCATTGTGGGGTTAATTCTTATTATTGTTTTTCTCCAGAACATAACGGTCAGGTAGAAATAGGGTGTGTTATATTTTTACGAAAAATAAAATGTATTTTAAGAGTTTAAAATTAACCCCGTTTTGTACCTCTCATTAGTCTGACCCTCCATCCTTCTACATTTGTGAAAAAAACAAACTTCTTTTCTCATACCTCTCGACAGATCTTTACCAAATTTGATATGAGGCATTATAAATATAGCTCTCTCAAGTTTGTTTAAAGGAATAGAAAGACCATATCTGTGTTTGATTATTTTATTTTCTTCTAAACATCTTCTTTGAAATTGGTCCGGGACAGAAAATTATCAGTTAAACATAGGGAAATTTTAATTTGCATACAACATCTTCAGATCCGACTATCCATGAAATAAAAAATTACAATTAAAGTGAACCACCACTATGAGAATGGGTTTCAAGTTTGTTCATATAAAGTGACCATGGTTGATTGGGTTCCAGTACCAGTAAGGGACTGGTTTTTACATAGGGAAAGCAGGAACTTAGAAAATGAATGTATTTCTACCGAGAATGTACATTAACTCGCATGCTTATCAGCTTTTTTGTTTTTTTTTAAATGCAGTTGATTCTGTCACTTTAGATTTTATTAAAAAGCAGTCCATGCGTGTTCCAAAATATATCCCCCTCCTCAAACAAAATACAACTTAATAACTGTGGAGCCAGTGGAGCAAAATATCCGTATATTTTATCCTAGAGTTTGGTTTTCATATTAAAAAAATCATAATCCGTTTGAACTACTTTGAAAATATATCAAACAGCAGTACTTTTTTCGCAAATGGGACATAACTGTTTATTGAGAGAACAAACCACTCAATCTCATCCTTTACTATAGAGTGCTTATTTTTCGACCTATACATCTGGTCAAAATGCCACGTATGTTAAACATATGTTGGAAAAAAAACATATGTTAAACGTATGTTGTACATGTGTTTTGCACGCCCCCCCCCCCCCACACACACACACGTAAGTTATGTGCGTGTGTGCGTGCGTGCGTGCGTGCGTGCGTGCGTGCGTGTGTTCTTAGGTAATATTATTTGTGTGTGATTCATCATTTTCTGCTACCAGATTTCCAGTCTTTGAATGACCCATCTGGGGAGTGTACCCACCGTCACCTGTATGAGAGGCTGGTGGTCAAATATTATAGAATCACCTCTGTGGATTGATTGATTTATTGAATATTTAGCGTCGTTTTTATGCCATCGAGGGCTAACAGACGATCAGTTAACATAACCACCATTTCCTGGGATTAACCAGTAATCGAGCACAACCCGCCTCCGCAAGTAACTGATAATTTTCCCTCTTGAATCAGTGGTGAGAGACGAATGATAATGAGACACAATGTCGTATATCAATTATCACGGAGACTGTTGCCGGGCAGGGGATTCGAACTCACGTCCCCTGGATTGAAAGTCAGACGCGTAACCGACTGAGCTAATCGGGTCCGGCTTTGTGGAAATAAAATACATAAGAGAAAATGTTAAATATCCGAACTGCAATCGTTAACATATAATCAATATACAAGTTTTATATATCATAATCCATACATTCCAACTCATAAAGGTTCAGGACAAATTGTTTATTCATTCACACATACAAAATGGGGATAGTACTTAAAAATGTTAATACATGTATGGAGAGAACGAGAGAAAAAGAAACATAGAAGATGGGAGAGATAAAAAAAATGGATAAGGAAGATAAACAAAACATCTGCACACTAATAATTATCACAATTATTTGTCTTTATACATGTATGTTTCTGTAATGCAGGAAAACCTTTTAATAAACTTAAAGTCACATGAACGCGAACAGACATCCTCTTACAAAAAGGAAAGTGTATGAGAAAGAAAAATAAAGGCCTAGAGGTCAAGTCCCGCTGAGTTTATTGCAAATAAGGAAAACATTAATTAGAACATTTGATATCAGCATCATCAGTATACGTCTCAAACCACTATTATACGTCTCACACTACTATAATACTTCTCATACCACTAATATATGTCTCACATTACTATCATACGTCTCACACCACTATAATAGGTCTCATACCACTATTATACGTCTCATACCACTATTATACGTCTCATACCACTATTATACGTCTCATACCAATCACTATTATACGTCTCATACCACTATTATACGTCTCATACCAACCACTATTATACGTCTTGTACCACTAATATACGTCTCATACCACTTGTATACATCGCACACCACTATTATACGTCTCACATTACTATTATACGTCTCACAATACTATTATGTCTTATACCACTATTATACGTCTCACACCACTATTATACGTCTCACACCATTATTATACGTCTCATACCACTACTATACGTCTCATATCACTATTATACATCTCACACCACTATTATACGTCTCACAATACTATTACGTCTTATACCACTATTATACATCTCACACCACTATTATACGTCTCACACCACTAGTATACGTCTCATGCCACTTTTATACATCTAACATCACTTTTATACGTCTCACATTACTATTATACGTCTCACAATACTATTATGTCTTATACCACTATTATACGTCTCACACCACTATTATACGTCTCACACCATTATTATACGTCTCATACCACTTATATACGTCTCATACCACTATTATACGTCTCATATCACTATTATACATCTCACACCACTATTATACGTCTCACAATACTATTATACGTCTCACAATACTATTACGTCTTATACCACTATTATACATCTCATACCACTATTATACGTCACACACTACTAGTATACATCTCATACCACTATTATACGTTTCATGACACTATTATACGACTCATACTACTATTTTACGTCTCACATCACTATTATACATCTCACACCACTATTATACATCTCACATCACTATTATACATCTCATACCACTATTATACGTCTCATGACACTATTATACGACTCACACTACAATTTTACGTCTCACACCACTATTATACATCTCACACCACTATGATACGTCTCACACCACTATTATACGTCTCATACCACTACTATATCTCATACCACTAGTATACGTCTCACATCATTATTATACGTCTCATACAACTATTATACGTCTCACATCATTATTATACGTCTCATACCACTATTATACGTCTCACATCACTATTATACGTCTCATACCACTACTATATCTCATACCACTAGTATACGTCTCACATCATTATTATACGTCTCACACCACTATTATACGTCTCACATCATTATTATACGTCTCATACCACTATTATGTCTCATACCACTATTATACGTCTCATACCGTTACTATCTGTCATACCACTATTATACGTCTCTCACCACTATTATACGTCTCTAACCACTATTATACGTCTCATACCATTACTATATCTCATACCACTATTATACGTCTCACATTATTATTATACGTCTCACATCACTAGTATACGTCTCATACCACAATTATACGTTTCACCTCAATATTATACGTCTCATACCAGTATTATATGTCTCACATCACTCGTATACGTCTCATACCACTATTATACGTTTCACGTCACTATTATACGTCTCACACCACTATAATACGTCTCACATCACTAGTAAACTGTTCATACCAGTATTATACGTCTCGCACCACTTTTATACGTCTCATACCACTATTATACGTCTCACATCAAAATTATACGTCTCACACCACTATTATACGTCTGACACCACTATGATGTCTTATACCACTAGTATACGTTTCACATCACTATTATACGTCTCATACCACTATTAAATGTCTCACATCACTATTATACGTCGCACACCACTATTTTACGTCTCATACCAGTATAATACGTCTCACGGCACTATTAAACGTCTCATGCCACTATTATGTCTCGTACCACTATTATACATCTCACACCACTATCATACGTCTCATACCACTAGTATACGTCTCACATCACCATTATACGTCTCACACCACTATTTTAATTCCCATAGGGTTTTGTAACATTTATGTTCAAACCACAGTGAAAGAATCTGCAGCATGTGTCCGGGCTCAAATTCTTTATTAGTTCAAGACCTCCAATTATAAAGAAAAAATATCCAGAGTATTCAAAGAAGATATAACAGTGGTGTGATCCCGGAAATTCGAATCTTAAACACTTAGGTCACACTTGTGTAACGGAAATGAGATTGTTGTTTAATGTTAGATTCATATAAAACAATCAATAGTAAAAACCTCAAAACATGAATAATACTATTGTTGGATTGTTTTGTATGGTCATTTCTGTATTGAACGAGTGTTTTATTTTAATTTCCTTTTTTTCCCACATTTTCAGAAACAACATGAATAATAACTCTGGAAGTCATATTTAACCAACCTGTCATGTGCTGAGAATGGAGTTATTTTATACTCCACTTAAGCAAACTAAAAAACGTTGAAACCAAACATACTGTTTAGAACTAACAAATACTGTAGTTATATATTCAGTATCTGCTGGACAGTAATCGCCGATTTGATAAACGGTGTCTGAGTTAAGGCCTTTGAATTATCAACAATTCAGTTTTATTATTGACTGTATACTGTTGCTTAATATGTAATGTTTCCACAGAAGTTACTTCTGTAGATATTCAAATACTTTCCTAACAGTCATAACGTTTGTTTGGTGGAACTTAAGATATCAAATGTTATGTTATAGGTTCGCTTTGATATAGTTGGTCAATTAGAGCAATCGTGCAATAAGGGCCCTATCCGAACCTACTTGCTCTTTATCTATATTATTATGATAGTTAATGTTCAAGTTATATGAAACGTTTTGCAACAGTTCATGTTTGAACAGTATCAAATTCAGAATATGATTACAAGGTTAATTGTCAAAACCAAAAAAGGTTGAATTGCAAATCTTACTGTCATTTCTAATGATTATATTGAGGGGTTTGTTCTGGCGGGTATTCATTGTACACCATATGTCGCTGACTTAGTTTTATACAATCTGTTGCAACAAGAGCTATTTATAAGATAATTAATTCCAATTACAAAGATGTAGTTTAACTGCTTAGTAAACATTTTTTTTTCATAAAATATTCGCATTCTGATAAAAATTAATGCATTTTGTTGCATTAAGGATTGCATATTTACTATACTTAATACCTGTAACAACTTTGCTTGCCACTCGCGTGTCTTTCTCATATAAACATATAATTCATGTATATATGTACATAATAAAAAAGTGTGCCAATATTATCAGTTGTTCCTTTGTAATACACGATGTTCACATCCTTAAAAAAACATTGTCAATTGAACAATTAGCAATCGATATATGTCCAACTATATGATTCATGGACGTTTATCGAGTTATCAGGGGCATCAACTCAATTAAGGGCCTTCTTTATCAAGTGGCAAAAGTTCCCTGCCTTTATAGCCATATGTGGTGCAAAATAGTATTACCTAGTCTCCGCCTTAGGCCAACACAGTCATGCGTGTATATGATAAGCCATATGTTAAGCAATTAAGAATTCCCTAGTCTCCCCCTTGGGCCACGCAGCCAGGCTTGTATATGATAAGCCATATGTTAAGCAATTAAGAATTCCCTAGTCACCGCCTTGGGCCAACGCAGTCATGCGTGTATATGATAAGCCATGTTAAGCAATTAAGAATTCCCTAGACTCCGCCTTGGGCCAACGCAGTCAGGCTTGTATATGATAAGCCATATGTTAAGCAATTAAGAATTCCCTAGTCTCTGCCTTGGGCCAATGCAGTCAGGCTTGTATATGATAAGCCATATGTTAAGCAATTAAGAATTCCGTAGTCTCCGCCTTGGGCCAACTCAGTCAGGCTTGTATATGATAAGCCATATGTTAAGCAATTAAGAAATCCCTAGTCTCCCCCTTGGGCCACGCAGTCATGTGTGTATATGATAAGCCATATGTTAAGCAATTAAGAATTCCCTAGTCTCCGCCTTGGGCCAACGCAGTCATGTGTGTATATGATAAGCCATATGTTAAGCAATTAAGAATTCCCTAGTCTCCACTTTGGGCCACGCAGCCAGGCTTGTATATGATAAGCCATATGTTAAGCAATTAAGAATTCCCTAGTCTCCGCCTTGGGCCAACGCAGTCAGGCTTGTATATGATAAGCCATGTTAAGCAATTAAGAATTCCCTAGACTCCGCCTTGGGCCAACGCAGTCAGGCTTGTATATGATAAGCCATATGTTAAGCAATTAAGAATTCCCTAGTCTCCGCCTTGGGCCAACGCAGTCATGCGTGTATATGATAAGCCATGTTAAGCAATTAAGAATTCCCTAGACTCCGCCTTGGGCCAACGCAGTCAGGCTTGTATATGATAAGCCATATGTTAAGCAATTAAGAATTCCCTAGTCTCCGCCTTGGGCCAACGCAGTCAGGCTTGTATATGATAAGCCATGTTAAGCAATTAAGAATTCCCTAGACTCCGCCTTGGGCCAACGCAGTCAGGCTTGTATATGATAAGCCATATGTTAAGCAATTAAGAATTCCCTAGTCTCCGCCTTGGGCCAATGCAGTCAGGCTTGTATATGATAAGCCATATGTTAAGCAATTAAGAATTCCTTAGTCACCGCCTTGGGCCAACGCAGTCATGCGTGTATATGATAAGCCATGTTAAGCAATTAAGAATTCCCTAGACTCCGCCTTGGGCCAACGCAGTCAGGCTTGTATATGATAAGCCATATGTTAAGCAATTAAGAATTCCCTAGTCTCCGCCTTGGGCCAACGCAGTCAGGCTTGTATATGATAAGCCATGTTAAGCAATTAAGAATTCCCTAGACTCCGCTTTGGGCCAACGCAGTCAGGCTTGTATATGATAAGCCATATGTTAAGCAATTAAGAATTCCCTAGTCTCCGCCTTGGGCCAATGCAGTCAGGCTTGTATATGATAAGCCATATGTTAAGCAATTAAGAATTCCGTAGTCTCCGCCTTGGGCCAACTCAGTCAGGCTTGTATATGATAAGCCATATGTTAAGCAATTAAGAAATCCCTAGTCTCCACTTTGGGCCAACGCAGTCATGTGTGTATATGATAAGCCATATGTTAAGCAATTAAGAATTCCCTAGTCTCCGCCTTGGGCCAACGCAGTCATGTGTGTATATGATAAGCCATATGTTAAGCAATTAAGAATTCCCTAGTCTCCACTTTGGGCCAACGCAGTCATGTGTGTATATGATAAGCCATATGTTAAGCAATTAAGAATTCCCTAGTCTCCACTTTGGGCCAACGCAGTCATGTGTGTATATGATAAGCCATATGTTAAGCAATTAAGAATTTCCTAGTTATCCATCTAGGGGCAACGCAGTCATGCGTGTATATGATTTATGATTGGTTAAAATTGATAATTCAGTTTTATCTAGTTTTGACTTTTCTCATTTTGGAAGAAACAAAATACAGATCTGCTCGCCAAATTGACTGATTCAAATCACGAGGGTAAATAAAAACTTATACAGACATTCAGAATACAGAGACATGAAAGATACTGTGTATGTTGTAATTATTCTGACCTGGAAGATGAATATCACTTTAAATGTGTATGCCTATTGTTTGATGATCTTAGAAAAAAAAATAATATAAATCCTTGAAAATACTATATATGACGATGCCATTATCAAAGGTTTAAGTTTATTGAATTAATGAAATGTACAAATAAAACGTTTTGACCAAGCTTAATACATTTAAAACGCTCTATAAGACATAATACATTTAACAATAACGCTACATAATATTGGCAGTGACTTAATACACATTTATATGTCTCTGATATTGGTCCATCTTCTGTTAAGGATATGATAAAACCAAACTAAACGAGATACACTTAGGGATATATCCTAAAAGCCCAAACATGTGTTTATGCGATTTATAGCATGATCGGATACCGACAAAAATCGATAGTTGAACTTGATTTTATAATGATTTTTTACTTTTTCTAGTAAAATAATTTAATCCCAGTAATAGTTACGCCTATATATTTCCCTTTGTTTGTGCGAGGAGCTAATTAGTATAGGAAACTTTTATACGTTTCATGATTTTAAGGCAGAGGCAACTGAAAAGGGTAATAAAATAAACTAATGATTGAGACGCCTTTGATTGCTATTTTAGTTTAGTTTGCGTGATATCGATATACATATACAGTTTAACCAAACAGAAAAATAATAAATATAAATATATCCATAATTTGAATAAGATATAACACGTTATATTTAAAGGTAACAATTAATTCTAATGAGTTCTACTGAATGTAATTATGGACTAATTAAGTAACAAAACATGTAATGTTATGTCTTAATCATGGTAATAGTCTATATTTAATGATTTGTTTTCTATATTAAACACACTTAATATAAATAATATATCGGTATGCTTCTCAGTCTATCATCATGTTTTAGTCGAGTGTACTTCAAAATCCCCATGGTTCAAAAATGACATGGTAGTCAAAATACCCTCGACAGAATAAACAGGGTAGTCAAAATCCCCTTGATCGGTACTCAAAATCCCCATGATGGGTGGCATTTGTGAATAATTGTAAATAATTGTGTATGGTAATTAATATAATAAAAGGGTTATTTCTAAATTTCTAAATGTACTAAAATAAAACAATGAGCAATTTTATTGATTTTATTCATATTATTTTGTCTAATCTTATTACATTTCCAATGGCACAGAGAAAGCCTTTAAGGGAGTTGGTTCCACTCACATATCGAACACATAGCGATTTCAACCTCTGCTGGTGCGCCTTCATGACCTTCTTTACACGTGTCTGTGGCGGTTCACCACGTTCACATCGAAAGATGTCAGCTGCCACCATTGATGCATCTTTTCCAACACACTTCACCACAGTCCAAAGAAAATAAAACAAAATTACATTCTAGATTGAACACTTCATATATATATATCATTGAGATTTTGACTACCCATCACGGGGATTTTGACTACCATTCTATTTTAAACAAGGGGATGTTGACCACCTTTTTAATTCTATCGTGGGGATTTTGACTACCTTGTCATTTTTGAGCCATTGGGATTTTGACCATGGGGATTTTGAGCGGATTTTGACTACCCATCAAGGGGATTTTGACTACCCCTCTATTCTGACTAAGGGGATTTTGACCACCTTTTTAATTCTATCGAGGGAATTTGGACTATCTTGTCATTTTTGAGCCACGGGGATTTCGACCATGGGGATTTTGAGCGGTCCCCGTTTTAGTCTGATAAAAATTAACTAAAATGGGGAATGTTTTACTGTTTAATAAACATTTACTAAACTAGAGAACTTATATAAAAATCCTAATTAAGTATAATCACATTAGTCTCTCTCTCTGTCTCTGTCTCTCTCTCTGTCTGTCTCTGTCTGTCTGTCTCTCTCTCTCTCTCTCTCTCTCTCTCATATCATCATCAAGCATGTGACGGTGTGATCATATATTCAGACGTACTTCTTATATAAATGGGCTTACATGTACAAAAAGAAGTACAAAATATTATATAATAATGCGTATGCAACTCACTTACATACATTTACCATGCAAACAATGTCTTTACAATATTACAAGATACGATTTATATCATAGCAAACGTTCATAATTTAAACATATTGTTCATGCAATAAACCATCACAATATATATCATTTTTGTATGCTTTATCGCTTACACCCCATGGAGAATTGCCCCTGGGTCATTTGCCACTTCCATTCAATTCCCAAATATACAAATTGTCAGCTAATCAGTAATTATCAGCCAGAATTTACTTCAACGGATTGAAAGGATTAGATGAACAATTTACATTAATTTCAATAGGATTAAAAATGTTTATAAATTAGTGATTAAACAAGAGGGCCAAGATGGCACTATATCGCTCACCTGACTGACCTTGAGTCACCCAACTTAAGTAGATTATATAATACATGTACACTTAAAACTCCAGAAAAACGAATTGGGCAATAATTTTGATTTGATTTGAAAATGTAACAGATGCGTAGAAGAGTTCAAACTTGGTAGAGGTTCACCCATGGTAAATGTCAGTGAAATTACATTGAAATCAGGTCAGTAGATTCTGACAAGAAGGCTTTTGAAGTTTTTACTATAGCTGCCTATATAGTAAACTAGCACCTCAGTGTGGCGGTCATGTTTTTTAACAAATCACAACGGCTCAAACAAACTTGGTAAAGGGTCACCCAAAGAACTTTTCTGTGAAATTTTTATAAATCGAGCAAGTAGTTTCTTACAAGAAGATTTTTTAAGTTTTTACTAATTAAACTTGCCCCACCCCCCTGGCGGCCATGTTTTTTACAAATCAAGATGGCCAGTACAAACTTGGTAGAGGGTCTCAACCAAGGACCATTTCTGTGAAATTATTTTAAAATCAAGCCAGTAGTTTCTGACAAGAAGATTTTTTAAGTTTAAACTATATAGCCCATTTAGTAAACTAACCCCATCCCCTGGCCACCATGCTTTTTGATGAATCAAGATGGCTTGAACAAACTTGGGGGAGGGTCACCCAATGAACATTTATGTGAAATTATTTTAAAATCGAGCCAGTAGTTTTTGACAAGAAGATTTTTAAGTTTTTACTATAGCTTATATAATAAACTAACCCCACCCCCTGGCCGTCATGTTTTTTGACGAATCAAGATGGGTTGAACAAACTTGGTAGAGGGTCACCCAAGGACCATTTCTGTGAAATTATTTAAAAATCAAGCCAGTAGTTTCTGACAAGAAGATTTTTTAAGTTTAAACTATATAGCCCATTTAGTAAACTAACCCCATCCCCTGGCCGCCATGCTGTTTGACGAAACAAGATGGCTTGAACAAACTTGGGGGAGGGTCACCCAATGAACATTTATGTGAAATTATTTTAAAATCGAGCCAGTAGTTTTTGACAAGAAGATTTTTAAGTTTTTACTATAGCTTATATAATAAACTAACCCCACCCCCTGGCCGTCATGTTTTTTGACGAATCAAGATGGGTTGAACAAACTTGGTAGAGGGTCACCCAAGGACCATTTCTGTGAAATTATTTAAAAATTGAGCCAGTAGTTTCTGACAAGAATATTTTTTAAGTGACCGATACATTATTTGTCACACCTCATACTCACCTGTTAATTGCTCATGGATTAGTTAGAACCAGATATGCAAACTAATTAAAACATTTGTTATGTACTTATTGGCATTAACCAAATGAAAACATGGTTTCTTTCTTAGTCCTTAAGGCTGATTTGATTTTTTTAGAATAACAGTTATTTATTCCTTCTTAAGAAGTCTTATGCATAATAACATCCTTTTAAATTCCTAATACTTAAAAAAAATCATAAAATTTAAATACATAGACTTTTTGTTTTTTTATAAATTTTAAGCAATTCTATGTGCGTGTACATATTTACCTCATAACACATTTTAAATTGTTTTATAACTTCATGAAAAGACAAGAAATAAGGACAATAAATGTCCCCAATGATCTCCCAGGGTGGGTGTCATAATAACGATATAAATTACCATGGACAGATATGAGAAATCCTGAAGATTGCCGATGTTTGCAGAATTGTAAAACAAAATATAGTAGTGTTTCTAAAAAAGTGTAAAAAGGACCAAAGAGATAAACTCTTATTTTAATAAAAATAACATCATTAGAAAGCTTAATAAAATACCTTGTTATGCTGATAAGTACAAATTTGGAATAATGTGGTTGAAATAAGGTGTCGGAGATAAAATATCCAGTTTCTCAAAAAAAAATCTTCATTTTATAAAGAACATATAGAGAAATTGGGTGATTGTCTTCAATCTTAAAAAGGACCAAAAATTAATTAATTTAAAATTATGAAAAAATAATCCACTTGTAGAGGACATTTTAAACGACATTTTGTGTAAGTACAAATTTGATATTTTAAACGGTTATTGATTTATGAAGATTAAATTAAAGTCATCTTTTGTTTATAGTAAAAATATTATCGGATTTTCACGTGACACCAATATCGAAAGTTGGGTATGAATGCCACGTGGCCAGCTAGCAGAGTACAAAAATCACCATACTGCGAAGGTATAAAGTGCTTGTGGTTGAGCCGCATGGACCAGTCACATTTGCCTTGGTATATCTATGTAGGTTCTGTCTCATATTTGGATATACCATAAGACTGTTTGGAACCAAAATATCATAATAATATGGCAGATAAAAGGTTTAAAATCCAACTTTATTTACGGGATAAAATAAATGCATGCATCAACCAACTGCCAGTATTTCAGGGCATACCAGTGAATTCTACTCTTAGGGGCTTTTATTTCAATTTAGCAAAAGGTGTTGCCACCCGGATCATATCTTGTGCAAAATATCGTTGTTTATTGCCAGAAACATATATATTTAAACTCGCTATTATCGCCAACATTTGAACAAGACCTGACCCAAGAACTATTGGAAATGATTTTGTGTAAATATAATCTCAATTATATCCGTAGACGTTCAGAAATTTCCAGACATCATCAATTAAACTCGAGCAAGCTGTAAAGATTAATATGGATTTATACAGCCGATCTTGTTATATTATATATATGCCTTCATAGCCAGTGATCATAGCGGCTATGGATTATGGTTCAGGCGATCCGGGTTCAAATCTTGCGATAAGAACTCTGTGATTTTTTTGTTAATTTTCCTACCAACACTAGTGTTTTCCTACAGTGCTCTGTAAACGGCTTCTCATGTAAAAAAATAGGTTTCAACTAGACCTATCACTGTAGTGAAAACCCCCGAACGCCGCCATGACAAAAAATGGTTAACCATTGTATGAAGTTTTATTAAATTATATCCAATAGTTTTAAAGTTATGCTCCAGACAAAAAAAAATCTTGATAAAAGAGAATGTTATGGATTGAGTTGTTTGTATTGTTAATTTTTTTATGGTTTTGTTAAAATTAAAAACGGTCTTTTTAATTATTGTGCAGTGTACAAGCTTTCATGGCAATCAATAAATGTTATACTTTTTCGAGTTATGTTGAGGGACAACAACTTTATGGATAAGAAACAAACAAGAGCACTAGGAATACAATATCGAACCTGCTTTGCTCGAACTCCATGTATTCATCAACTTGGTTCTTTCATGAACTTTATTAAACTGTTATCACTGATGGCTTTAAAAGTACTTTAAAAGTACTGCACCAGACAAGGGAAATATATCAAAGGGCAATAACTCTGTAATTAGCTAGAATAGAGTTATGTTTCTTGTACACTGCACTTCCTGTCATTATATTCTACCATTGTATGAAGTTTGATGAAATTCCATCCAGTACTTTAAAAGTAATGCTCCGGACAAGGGAAATATATCAAAGGGCAATAACTCTGTAATTAGCAATAATAGAGTTATGTTTCCTGTACACTGCACTTCCTGTCATTATATTCTACCATTGTATGAAGTTTGATGAAATTCCATCAGGTACTTTAAAAGTAATGCTCCGGACAAGGGAAATGTATCAAAGGGCAGTAACTCTGTAATTAGCAAGAATAGAGTTATGTTTCTTGTACACTGCACTTCCTCTCATTATATTCTACCATTGTATGAAGTTTGATGAAATTCCATCCAGTACTTTAAAAGTAATGCTCCGGACGAGGGAAATATATCAAAGGGCAATAACTCTGTAATTAGCAAGAATAGAGTTATGTTTCCTGTACACTGCACTTCCTGTCATTATATTCTACCATTGTATGAAATTTGATGAAATTCCATCCAGTACTTTAAAAGTAATGCTCAGGACAAGGGAAATATATCAAAGGGCAATAACACTGTAATTAGCAAGAATAGAGTTATGTTTCTTGTACACTGCACTTCCTCTCATTATATTCTACCATTGTATGAAGCTTGATGAAATTCCATCAGGTACTTTTCAAGTTATGCTCCGGACAAGAAAGAATATCAAAGGGCAATAACTCTGTAATTAGCAATAATAGAGTTATGTTTCTTGTACATTGCACTTCCTCTCATTATATTCTACCATTGTATGAAGTTTGATGAAATTCCATCCAGTACCTTAAAAGTAATGCTCCAGACAAGGGAAATATATCAAAGGGCAATAACTCTGTAATTAGCAAGAATATAGTTATGTTTCTTGTACACTGCACTTCCTGTCATTATATTCTACCACTGTATGAAGTTTGATGAAATTCCATCCAGTACTTTAAAAGTAATGCTCCGGACTAGGGAAATATATCAAAGGGCAATAACTCTGTAATTAGCAAGAATAGAGTTATGTTTCCTATACACTGCACTTCCTCTCATTATATTCTACCATTGTATGAAGCTTGATGAAATTCCATCAGGTACTTTTCAAGTTATGCTCCGGACAAGAAAAAATATCAAAGGGAAATATACATAAAAGGGCAATAACTCTGTAATTAGCAAGAATAGAGTTATGTTTCCTGTACACTGCACTTCCTCTCATTATATTCTACCGTTGTATGAAGCGTGATGAAATTCCATCAGGTACTTTTCAAGTTATGCTCTGGACAAGAAAAAAATATCAAAGGGCAATAACTCTGTAATTAGCAAGAATAGAGTTATGTTTCTTGTACACTGCACTTCCTCTCATTATATTCTACCATTGTATGACGTTTGATGAAATTCCATCCAGTACTTTTCAAGTGATGCTCCGGACAAGGAAAATTGGAAAGGACAGACCGACAGACCGATGGACCGACAGACCAACAGACCGACCTCAGGGTGACTCCAGTATACCCCCTCAAAACTTCGTTTGTCAGGGGTATAACAAAGTGGGGAAATATCCATAATTGTATGCATTCATACCTTTGTACATATATCTAGCAACCGTTCTAATACTGAAGAACAAAATTAGCTGAGTACATACGATTGAATCTGCAATTTTATGATAATTTCCATCAGCTGTGCAGCTAATTTGTATATCAGAATTACTGATCAGTAAAATTATAGATTTACAACGTGATGATTTATTCACGTTTTAGAGCGGTATTGGCTATAATTAAAAATTCATCGAAGGTCATGGGCGTTCACGAAAATGTTTGTCATTTATAAATTAGTTATTTTTTCTTTATAAAGAAATATCTTCAGACACTGATTATGCCGTTTTAAGAGAAGTAACACAAATATTGGAAAAAAAGATAAGAATCGCGAGAATTGCACATGTTAGTATTCATGTTAAGAAATCAAATGTCAGGCCCGTTTAGCTTAGTCGATAGAGTGTTTATCAATACTGGGGTCATGAGTTCGAGTCCCGCACGGTCACATTCTCTGTGATAATTAATATACGACATTGTGTCTCATTACCATTCGTATTTCACCACATATTCAAGTAGGAAAATTATCTGTTACTTGCGGAGATGAGAGAAAACTGATTCCAGGATCCTAATAAGGAGTGGTTAGGTTATCATCTATTAGTCATCGATGACATAATATTCATGATACATTTAAAAACGAAGACATATTCCCATCCGATACACTAATCAAATCTGATCATAATGGTTTTAGTTATGACTCTTGCATTTTCAAAAATATGCCTTATTTGGCCTTTAGTGCACTCTACCGCCTTGTATATTAGCCAAACACTGGTGATCTTGGAGAAAAAAATTTAACAGGTTTGCCAGGCCTGATTAGCTCAGGTATCCTGCCTGACTATGTATAAATCAAGGAGTCGTGAGTGAATCAGCATGGCCACAGTCTCCGTGATGGTTGATATACAACATGTCTAGTTATTATTCATCTCTCACTGCAAGTGGAAAATAATCAGTTGCTTTGTTTGCTCTAGTACTGTTTAACCTTCCAGGATCCCAAGAAAGAGAAGTTGGGTTAATTGATCGTCAGTTCTCAATGGCATAAAAATCACAAAATAATTCACATGTCTTGTATATTTAATGTTTTAGTTGTGGTCCTTGAATTGTAAAAAAATAGTTTGTTATGGGATGGTCTATTATGCCAGTATGAAAGATGTAAGGCCATGTTTCATTAAACTATTGCTTTTGTTTCCTAAAGCCGGGCCCAATAAGCTCAGCTGATGACGCATCTGACTATCAATCCAGGGGTCGGGAGTTCGAATCCCCGCCCAGCAATAGTCTCCGAGATGATTATTCAACATTGTGTATCATTATCATTCGTCTCTCACCGCTGATTCAAGTGGGAAAGTTAACAGTAACTTGCAGAGATGGGTGTGCTCGAGTACTGGTTAACCTTTCAGGATTCTAGGAAACATTGGTTAGATTAACTGATCGTCTGTTAGCCCTCGATGGTATAAAAATGACGCTCAATATTTAATCGATCAATTGTTTTCTAAATTATATCCTTGCTATTGCATGTTATTAAAGTTTATAACTACAAGTTGTTAAAGTTTAATTTAAATGGACAATTTTATACGACGGATAGAAAATATCTGGGCCGATATCTTAATAAATTTTGAAAAGAAAACCGGTTTTGAACAGTATAAAAGGTAAAAAAAGTGCCGTGTGTACCTTTAAAAACAACATTGCCGACTAAACCTTTAAAGACACTTTACGTCACATGTATCAGGGGTCATAGTATGCATTTATGAAGTAATTACCTGTATTTTCTTAATAACATGAAAATACCTTTTTACATATTTGTGTACGCCTACATATATTATGTATTTACCATGTACTGTATAAAACTTATCTTTAATAATCTAGAATATTTTATTCCTGATATAGTCAACAGTGTTTAATACGAATGACAGTTACAATTTATCATAAAAAACATATATTTTCATTTACTTTATTGTTTTGATTGGTCCCAGTGCTGTTTGAACACATGACCTTCTGCTTCACAAACTAACTGCACAAAAATAAAAAATCCAGGGTACATGTATCACATTTTTGTAATTTACAAATTAGAAGGTATGGTCAAAGAGTAGAATGTAAACATAGCAACAAAAGTCACTTTTCCTGCTCTTGTGATGACGAAATGTACAACTTTATAATCATTAGTGTCCTGCCATGTGTGAACAACAAAATCGTCCCCCACAAGTCCTTCTCCTATATATTTCAAATCAACTTTCTTTATTGGATATTTTCCTAAATCCTCCTTGAAACCAGAATATTTCCCCTTCAATGCGGCCTCAGCCCCTGCGTCGGTGCACCACATGACAAATATGGACTGATTAACATGTCCATTGAAATCTATATTGCTATAACTTGCCCTGGTTCCATATCTCAACGCATGTTCTGGAATTGCACGAGATGGTAGTCTGTCCAACGGCGGCCCAAATTTGTGTGACGATTTCTGTTTTGCTTCTGTGTACCAGGCCGGGAACGCGACTGGTTTACGCGTTCTGAAATCAACATACACAAATGTCAACGTAGCCGACATAAGAAATTCCCCAGTTGTAAAGTCATGAAGATCAATCACAAATGTAAATGAAGACGTTCCTGCATAAATAACTTTCAGTTTGGCATGCAGTGGAAAGTTCATGCCCCAGTGTGTTTTAGCTATTAACTTGTTCATTTTTTGCGTCAGATGGTACGAAGTACTAGCCATGAAAATGGAGTGATTATCGTCCTTCAATCTATCGAAATGTCCAAAGCCTTGATCTAATACATTGTAACGTAATGATTCAAAAATCTTTGCTACAGCCCAAAGCGTAACTTTCCCTGAAATGTAGAAAATACAGCGGATTGAATTTTTATCCTTTTTTTTAAATATTTTATTTTAATTTGATGTAAACACCATGTTTGTCATAGGCATCTACTGTTATAGCCTGAAAATACACATTTTGGTCTTGTAGCAAAAATAAATGAACCAGTCATATACTTTATGTAATGCTCCACTGTTACACACTTGTTTACATATTTAATATGCTGTAATTTGAGAGTATTTCAATATTGCAAAATCTCTCAATTTGTATGAGGTCAATAAAATATTATTCAACCTTAGGTTTCCACGACAATATTTGCCAGCTTAAATGAACATATCAAAGTATTTAGTCTTTTTCACAACTTTAAAATTCTGTTTCAACATTCATCGCACTTGGAAGTTTTGTTAAAGCTTTGATTCCTTGGGTGACAAAGGGGAGACTGGGGCACCATCGTAAAATTTCATGTCAGAAAAATTAGTGATTCTTCCATTTTTAACTATGACAAACTTCAAATGTTTCTGATCGTCTTCACTTTCCCATGTATAAACACTAATTTCATCATTTAGCAAGACCTCTCCAATATAAAAAAGCTCAAATGACTTCATGGGGTACAACTCTATATGCCGATCAAAGTGTTGGAAGCAACCCCTCACCGCTGCCTCAGTCCCTGCATCAGAGCACCATTTCATGAACACAGACTGGTTTACATGAGCATTCGTATCACAGTCGCTATTTAAAGCTTTCGTACGATACTGATAAGCATTTGGCAGAATTTCAGGAATAATAACCTTTGCAATATTTTTACTTTCTATGTGTTTCATGTGATTATTAAACTGTACTTGGACTTCTTCAGGAAAGGGCTCTGATTTCCTGGTCAACGTGTTAACATAAACTGATTTTGTCATAATAGTCAGAATATGTTCTCCTGTAGCATGCTCGTGCATGGCAAGCTCATTCGTGTAAGAATTTTTTCCACAATGAACTATTGTTTGAACAGCATGTATGGGATATTTCATGGCATAATGGGAACTGAAACGTATGGTATGGGATCTTTTTGAAAATTTAAGTGAATGACAAGCGACAAATATGGTCCGGTTTTCTATCTCAATAAGTTCTGTATAGTAACACAGACCAGCATTCATTCCTTGCAATCTTACAAGTTCACATAGCTTGGCAATGGATGAGATATATAATTTGCCTGAAAAATAAACAAAAATGATTTATACAACTTAACAACAAAAAATGAGAAGGTCATTTGATATATGAGATTTAAGCAAAATCGTAACAAATTATCTAAACTTAATTATACATTTCATTGCATATCAATAGCCGTGAACTTATCTCATAATGATTGCATATCAATAGCCTTGAACGTATCTCATAATGATTGTATATCAATAGCTGTGAACTTCTCATAATGATTGTATATCAATAGCTGTGAATGTATATCAATAGCCGTGAACTTCTTATAATGAATGTATATCAATAGCCGTGAACTTCTGATAATGATTGTATATCAATACCCGTGAACTTATCTCATAATGACTGTATATCAATAGCCGTGAACATATCTCATAATGATTATTTATCAATAGCCGTGAACTTATCTCATAATAAATGTATATCAATAGCCGTGAACTTCTCATAATGATTGTATACCAATAGCCGTGAACTTCTCATAATGATTGTATATCAATAGCTTTGAACTTATCTCATAATGATTGTATATCAATAGCTGTGAACTTCTGATAATGATTGTATATCAATCACCGTGAACTTATCTCACAATGATTGTATATCAATAGCCTTGAACTTATCTCATAAAGATTGTATATCAATAGCCGTGAAACTATCACATAATGATTGTATATCAATAGCCGTGAACTTATCTCATAATGATTGTATATCAATATCCATGATCTTTTCTAACAATGATGGTATATCAGTAGCCTTGAACTTCTCATAATGATTGTATATCAATCGCCATGAACTTATCTCATAATGATTGTATATCAATAGCCGTGAACTTATCTCATAATGATTGTATATCAATAGCATTGAACTTTCTCATAATGATTGTATATCAATAGCTGTGAACTTATCTCATTATGATTGTATATCAATAGCCGTGAACTTCTGATAATGATTGTATATCAATAGCCGTGAACTTATCTCATAATGATTGTATGTCAATAGCAGTGAACTGATCTCATAATGATTGTATACCAATAGCCTTGAACTTATCTCATAATGATTGTATACCAATAGCCGTGAACTTATCTCATAATGATTGTATACCAATAGCCGTGAACTTATCTCATAATGATTGTATATCATTAGCCGTGAACTTCTCATAATGACTGTATATCAATAGCCGTGAACTTATCTCATAGTGACTGTGTATCAATAGCCGTGAACTTATTCCATAATGATTGTATATCAATAGCCGTGAACTTATTCCATAATGATTGTATATCAATAGCCGTGAATTTATCTCATAGTGATTGTATATCAATAACCTTGAATTTTTTTGATAATGTTTGTATAGCAATAACCTTGAAATTTTCTCATAATGATTGTTAATTAATAACCTTTCAACTTATCTCATAATGATGACAAGGCTGTGGATAATCGAGCTGTCAACACACGCTTTATGTTCATACAGAAGTATGTTTGTTTGGATGAATATTGAGCATCCTTTAAATTATGCCACTGTGGGCTAAAAGTTAACTTAAGTGGTTAGGTATTTGTATGGGACATGCTTTCTTTAAAGCTGTCTGGAAAGAAATCTAAGACATTTCAATGACATTACATAAGTTATATTTTCTACACAAGGTCATCATATCCTACTCTTATGTTTAAGGCTAGAAGCACCGTAATTTTGCTTTATGCTGAATAAAAGTTGTTTCTGTTGTTGTTGTTTAAAAGGAAGTGTACCTGACGGACAGTTTGTTTGATTATTTTGCATCAATTTATGCCATTGAAGAATAACAGATAGTTTAAATTTATTTATTTTACTTTAGTTGTGAAACAAGTTATTACAACTTAGGCAAATCACACTCAAAGTCTTCCTGGTTAGAACCAGTATTACGCAAATGTGGAAAAGTGTCTGGCTTAAGGACACCACATATAGCTGTGGTGGAGGAATGAACCCATGACCCTCCTTCATGGTTCGGTGCTCTACCACTAGACCACGCGTTCCAGATGATCAGTTAACGTAAACACTATTTCCTGTGATCCTGGAAGGCTAACCAGTACTTAAGCACACCAATCTCCGCAAGTAACGAACAACTTTCCACACTTTAATCAGTGATGAAAGACAAATGAAAAAAGAGACACAATGTCAGAATAAAAAAAAGAAGAATACTAGTATATTGATTAATCTCAAATTCTGCAAATAATCCAAAGCTCATAACTCAGACAGTAATTTTCCAATTTAAATTAGGTCAGTTAAACAATTAATCCAGCATCTGTACATGTGGACAATAATACATCTTTTTTGATAAATCAAACAAGACCATTACTCACAATTATTGTCCAAATTAGACTGTTCAAAAACTTGCATTATATCTTAAATTTGATCAAATCCATTAAAACAAGAGCACCAGAAGCAGGTGCAGATGCTCGTCTTTATCAAAGTCCATTGATGAATGTGCTTATAAAGTTTAATCGCTTTAATGTAAGTAGTTTGCTCAAAAACAGAGAAAAAACTGAGCTAAACATAATCTTTAACAGGATAATGCAAGAATTAATCAAATCCATTAAATAGGTCAAGGTCAGTAAAACTTTCTTTAGTAACTGTTGATGGTGATCAGTTTATACAGAATCAATAGTATTACTGAAAAACAAAATAGATTAAAAAAAAATCAAACCAGAGCTAAATGAAAAACTTTAACCTAAGGTTTTAGAGCCCATAGTTTGGAAATTTTAGTAAATTAGCTATATACACAGTTTTAGTTGATGGTGATCAGTGTACAGAATCAATAGTATTACTGAAAAACAAAACAGATTTTAAAAAAAATCAAACCCAAGCTAAATGAAAATTTTTAACTTAAGGTTTTAAAGCCCAAAGTTTGGAAATTTTTAAAAGTTAGGTATATACACATTTTTCTTTGTCACCATAACACTAGTAGTTTGTTCAAAAACATATAAAAATGCTGAGCTAAACAACATAAAACTTTTACCCACAGACAATGACGACAACAACATCAGGGTCATGATAATAACTCTTTGTAACGTGTTTTTAAACAAGAGTTGTCAGAAGACAACAAAGTTCGCTGATGGGATAAAACTCACCACCAATGCAATGATTGTGATTGGAGGGAAACACCAAAACTTAAACGCAACTAATCGCAAAAGTTTAACCTCAGTGTCTATAGATGAAAAATTAAGTCTTAAACAGCCATAACTCTGCCAAAATGCAACCCAGAGTCATGGTTCTTGTCTCTGTGTGTTTCAATGATGATTGTGAACACACATGCAAAGTTTCATTCATATCCAATGAGTGGTTGAAAAGATATCTTACCTGATAAAAAACTTTAACCTGAAAAATTAAGTCGAAAAAGGGCCATAACTGTGCCAAAAAGCAATCCAAAGTTATGGTATTTGTCTCTGTTTGTTCCATTGATGATGGTGAACACACATGTGAAGTTTCATTCACATCCAATGAGTGGTTGCATAGATATCTTAAACTTAAACGCAACTAAATGCAAAGTTTAACCTTGGTGTCTAAGTCCAAAAAGGGCCATAACTGTGCCAAAATGCAATCCAGAGTTATGGTTCTTATCTCTGTGTGTTCCATTGATGATGGTGAACACACATGTGAAGTTTCATTCACATCCAATGAGTGGTTGCATAGATATCTTAAACTTAAACGTAACTAAATGTTAAGGTTAACCTGGGTGTCTAAAAAGGGCCATAACTGTGCCAAAATGCAATCCAGAGTTATGGTTCTTATCTCTGTGTGTTCCATTGATGATGGTAAACACACATGCAAAGTTGCACTGACATCCAATGAGTGGTTGCATAGATAACTAAAACTTAAACGCAAAAGTTTAACCTGGGTGTCTGCAGACGCCGACATCGACACCTGGGTCATGACAATAGCTCTCATTGGACTTCGTCCCGGCGAGCTTAAATAGACGAACTAAAACTGGATGTTAGAGCACACATAACTTAAATCTTAAGACAAACTCACAGCACTCAAAATAGATGATCTTGGGCCTTTGACTCAGGTGAGTTAAACATTGATGCTGGAGCAAACTAGTAAAATGTTCACAGATTCAAGGACCACTACTCTCACAGTAATTACCCCATTCTTTCTCAGATCAAGACTCACATGTATTATACATGTACATCATATTCGGAGCAAAGGAGAGCTCTGAAAAGTTGAAGTAACAGAGAACAAGCACAATCAATCAAAAAAGCTCACCTCAGCCAAAGATAGCACATACATAACAGCCAGGGCAGATTTAAAGTTTCGCCCTGAGATGTTCAGCTACTTCTACAGGGGCTCCGTCATGATATTCCATGCTGACTGTACATATAGTCCGCCCCTTCCTAATGACAACAAAATGAAGGTGTCTGCAGTTGTCTTGATCCTCCCATGTATTTACTGTCACGTGGTCATTCGCCACCGCTTCACCAATGAAATGTACCTCCACATGTTTAAGGGGATATAACTCTATGTGCCTTTTAAAGTGACTAAAGTAGCCAGAAACTGCAGCCTCAGAAGCGGCATCCGAGCACCATTTCATATAAATGCACGTGTTCACGTGATGATTTAGATCACAGTCACTGTGTAAAGCCTTTGTCAGATAGTGATGAGCAACTGCCTGAATATTTGGAATTGCAGCTTTTTCAATCGTTTCAACTTTAACATTTTTTATATAATCATTCATAAGTTGTCGGAACTGTACTGGGAATGGAGCTGGTTTCCTATTTTTATTACTAACATAAACAATCTTCGTCAGAAACGTGGCTATTTTAATTCCTGTACAATGTTCGTATAAATCAGCCAAGTGTGTGAATGAACTGGTCCCAAGCTGAGACACGTGTGACATGACCCTGAGAGGATATTTTATCCTGTATGAAGAATCGTAACGTATATCATGAAACTTCTTGGATAATTCATAAGTTTGACTGGCAACAAACATGGTATGGTTTGTCCCGTGGCAAAGTTCCGGATAGAAACATAACCCGTGCATCAAACCCTGCCATCTTAAAGATTCACTTAGTTTGGCCGCTGACCAGAGGGAGACTTTACCTGTAAATATATATATAATGCATTGATCCACAACCACCACTTTCTGGGGGTTCTGGTTGGGCTTGGTTTGCTCAGTCAGTAGCACATCTATCAATCAAGAGGTCATGAGTTTGAATTCTTGCCCAGTTATGCCATGACTGATATACAACATTGCGTCTCATTGTTATTTGTCTCCCACCGCTATTATTATCACTTCCAGGGAAAAGTGTGCCGGAGTACTGGTTAACCAGGATCCCTGAAAAGCGTAGTTGCCCGACTGTACATCATCCATGGACACATATTTTTTTCCAAGGAAACTGCACTGGATATCCAAGAATGTAGCATGGAAAGTGGATATTTGACCATGGAGAAGCCAAATCGATAGACAATGGGAGGGACAGCATTGGACTTTGTCCAGAGAAAGTGAATTGTAGAATGAAAAACTGTCCATGGACAGCATGGACATGATCCATGGACATTGTAAAGGGACAGCATTGACATTGTCCAGGGACAACCTCAAATATTCCCTGATTTTTCAGATTTTGTCCATGGACGATTGTTCCAATACTCCATGGATAATTTTCCATTCTAAAATCCATAGATTCAATTGATTATCCACAGCTGGGTAGGTTTTAACTGATTGTCTGTCAGTCCTCGATGACATATAATTGATACTGAATATTCAAACAAACTGACCGTCAGGTACACTTCCTTTTAAACACAAAGTTGGCTATGAAGGCCTTTATTAACGTAGACAATATAACTTGATGCTATGCAATTAAAATATCTTTGCTTTCTTTCCAGACAGCTTTTAAAAGTTGATGTTGCATAAAATACTTAATACAAGAATTATAATAGAAAATCTTTTGAAAATTTAAAGGCAGAGACCTTATCCAACATTGGTTGAGTTAATGTGTATACACACTTTAGGCGATCTCCATGTAATTTTACATGTAAAATACCTTCAAATTTCAGAGAGTTTGCTTATAAGCCTAGTGGTGGAGGCATGTGTGGTCAAGTCACATTGGTTAAAGAACCCGTCTGAGATCTTGTGTTTATATAACTGCTGTGCAAGATTAGTTAAGATGCAATGAACAACAGCTGTCAGTGGGACAGCGCTCTTGGTTATTTTTGGTGCTGTTCTAAAACAACAGCTTTTTTCAGGCAAAAAAGTACCAAATGGAAGACAATTAAAAACTCAAAGGTGGTAAAATTAATCTATAATTATTGTGTAAATGTTAAAAATAAATAAACAAAATAATTCAACAATATTTCTTTTCATTATCAACAGAAAGAGAATGGATGGCTTATATTGCCGTAATATTATTTAATTCAGCATTTAAGTCATTTGTTACATTTATCTTTCAAACTTTAAAATTGCTTTATAAATTCATTAACATTGCTGACAAATAACCCAACAGGTATGCCAATACCTAACTTAAGGCGCACCAATCAATGTATGTACCATAACCCTAAATACTACAACTGCATGACTAAAATAATATAAGTTGATAAAGCATATCAAGAATTTCTAATTAAACATGACCTGAATTAATTCCAGCAAGAATTTAAAATAAAGTGCAAGATGATCTTCTGTTTCAAGAGTAATTTATCAATGTTTTACATATACTTATTATGCACTACCTTCAAATCATATGGTAATATACTAGTTCTTGTAAATGGATCTATAATCATGTACCAACACACAGAGTTTACCCTTCTGCATTCTAAGTTGTTCAGTTTTATACATAAACAATAAAGGCCTATGCACTTACTTCACATCATATGATAATATACTAGTTCTTGTAAATGGATCTATAATAATGTACCAACACACAGAGTTTATCCTTCTGCATTCTAAATTGTTCTGTTTTATACATAAACAATAAAGGCCTATGCACATCATATGGAAATATATCGGTACCAGTTCATGAAAATGGATCTATAGTTGAAATAATTATGTACCAGCATGCACAGTTTATCATAAATGGGTACCCTTCCACATACTACACTGTTTCAATGTTATTATATATACACAATATATGCATTAACTTCAAATCATAGCACAATATGTTGGTACCAGTTCATGAAACATGAAAATGGATCTATAGTTGAAATAATCATGTACCAGCATGCACAGTTTATCACAGCTGTATACCCATTCATGAAAAATATAAAAAATACAGTAAATTAAACTTTCATTAAAATGACAAAATTAAATTAAAAAAAAAGAAAAAAAAGTGAAAGAGTAAATCTGAGCTCCAGGCCTTCAACTTTTTGGTAGATTTTTTTTCTCTCAAGATTTACCTATCTAACACTATATGAAATAATGGCCCTTTTGGGTGGGTCAATTTTGCCCCTAGGGTCATGGTTTTAAACGAATTTGAGACAGGACCACACAGTGACCCTATTTGCCAAACATCTAAGATCAAGGCCTTGTGCTACAAACTTTAGCCTGTTAATAAAACTCTAACAAAAGGGCCATAATTCCGGCAAAATGCAACCCAGAGTTGAACATGCATGGGAAGTGAACATGCATGTGAAATGTCATGCATATCCAATGCATATTCAAATCAAGTCCAAAAGGGCCATAACTCTGCCAAATGCAATCTAGAGGTATGGTTCTTGTCTCTGTGTGTTCCATTGATGATGTTGAACACACATGTGAAGTTCATTCATATCCAATGAGTGGTTGCATAGATATTTTACCTGATAATAAACTTTAACCTGAAAAACCAATGCCAACACCTGGGCGAGTTCAATTATAAGTCCCACTCCACACTCCCATTCTATAAATAGTTGAGCTAAAAATGAGTGTGTATTGCATCTACAATATTTCCCTATATAACTCTATGTAAATTAGTGACCCCTGTGGCAGCCCCAAATTTTAAAGGACCTCCAGGCAATGTTACATGTAAAATAGATCTAAAGTATGGGCCTTAAACTCTCTGAGATTGGTTTTGCTAAAATAAACTGATAAGCCCTGTGGTGGGGCATTTGTTGTTGAATGCTAGTTCAATACCTTATCTGAGGTTATGGTTATATAACTGCTGTGCAAGTTTGGTTAAGATTCAATGAAAACTGAGAGTGTTATTGGGTCTACAACATTTTTGCTATATGACTCTACATAAAATAGTGACCCCCTGTCAAGGCCTAAAATTTACATCAATGACCTGATTTCAACATATATATCGGGGACCTCTATGGAATGATTTGAGAAAAGGTTTTGTTAAATATTGCTTAAAAATGTGCTTATAGACCCTGTGGCAGGGTTATTTGGGGTCAAATCATGCTAGTCTAAGAATTCGTCTGCTATATCAAACTGCTATGCAAGTTTGGTTAAGATTCAATGATAATTGCGGGTTCAGTCGCGTCTACAAGAAAAAGGGCAACAGACAAATGCCTGACAATGGATGATGGACGTCCGACAACAGAAAATTTACCATGCTAAAAGACTTCCTGGCCTTCAGCCGTTAGAACTACTTAATCTTCTATCTAATTAACATTGTGAGCTTTACTACTCAATGGCAGAAAACTACAAACTTAACCAATGTCTCATGGCTATACAACATACCCAAGTTTATTTGAAATCTAATACAGAATAATGTTGTTGCTGTTGTTGTTGTATGGTTTATAGTGTTGCTTTCAACAATTTTTCAGTCATAATGCGACGGTGTCTACTTGAGACAGTATTCTTAGCGCTGTCACACTGGAGTATGATGCCGCAGACACATGGTATGATACCCCACCCAGTCACATTATACTGACACCGGGATGACCAGACCTAGAACTCTCCTCTAAATGCTGAGCTTCAAGTGAGGAAGCTTCTAGTACCATTTTTAAAGTCTTTGGTATGACCCGGCTGGGGATTGAGCCCACAACCTTCCGCATGCCAGGCAGACAGCCAAACCTGTGTAAGGGGTCACCTCTATTAAGCAGCCACATTAGCCTTTTCCCATGGTTATGCTTTCAGAGCAAATTTACCAGTATTAAACAACAACCTGTCTTAAAAGGCCATTTTTGTTCATTCCATTGACTGGCTGCTTAAGACAGGTTTTACTATTAACTATGGATAAGCATTGCTATTACGGATAGTAAATTTATCTCTAATTTCCAACATTAATTGCAGGAACTTTTAAAACATACAACCGAATAATTATAATCATAAAACAGCATTTATCATACTTCCTTTAAAGCGGCATCACATATAAGTCTGATATTTTAAGGATAAAATAGTTAACAGATTATTTAAATGCTATCATACAAAAATATCTATTATAAACTATAAGTTCAGAAACATGTGTTTTTTTTTTGCTTCTGTTATACAGATTTTGTGGTTAGAAGTGTTGTTGTTGAATAAATCACGTGTCACTGGAAACTATACAGAAACATTTCCCAATGTCTCAACCATCCAAGTGGAACAGTCCACTATATCATTCATTCAACTTAATTAGCCGGACCCGATTAGCTCAGTCGGTTACCCGTCTGATATCAATCCAGGACTCGGGAGTTCGAATCCCCACGAGACAAGTCTCCGTGATCACTGATATACGACATTGTGTCTCATTATCATTAGTTTCTCACTGCTGAATCAAGTGGGAAAGATATCAGTGACTTGCGGAGATGAGGTGTGCTCGAGTACTGGTTAACCTTTAAGGATCCCAGGAAACAGTGGTTAGGTTAACTTATCGTCTGTTAGCCCTCAACGGCATAAAAATGGAGCTAAATATTCAATCAATCAATCAACTTAATTAAATCCTTGACTCCACGTGCCATGAAATTTCAATGGGAGGACCCCCATGAAAGCCTATGTTGGCAATGTATATCATTCGTTTATTTCTGACAATGCCAAAATGGAGGAGTTTCGGATTTCTTGCATTCTCCCAAGCATTGATGGTTACTTTATCATTTGCCAGTGCTTCACCAATGTAATGTACCTCAATATTGCTGAAAGGGTAACATTCTATTTGTTTTTTTAAATAACTGAAATATCCAGACAGCGCAGCTTCAGACGCAGCATCCGAGCACCATTTAAGGTAAGTAGACTGGTTTACATGCATGTTTCCATCACAGTCACTATGTAAAGCTTTTATGTGATACTGATAAGCATTTGGGGGAATGACTGGAATCTGAATTTTTTCAATAGTCTGGATCACTGTTCGATTGATATGTTCACGACTTTGTTGTATCATTTCAGCTGGAAATGGGATAGGTTTTCTGGTGAGGGTGCTTATATGAACCAACTTAGTCATAAAACTGAGAAGTTTTTCTCCAGATGAGTGCTCATATAAATCTCCCAAAATTGTGAAAGACGTTTTGCCTAATTGTGATATGGATAATACAGCTTTTAGGCCATACTTCGTTCCGTACATAGAACTGTATCGTATATCATGAACACATTTTGTGATATCCCATGACTGACAAGCAAGAAACATGGTATTGTCTTTTCCATGGCAAAATTTTCCGTAGAGAGCAAGTCCTTGCATTAAGCTATGATACCGGATTGATTCACAAAGTTTTGCTATGGACCAAAGTGACCATTTACCTGAAAATAAGAACATTTGAGCAAACTATTTCATTTGTTTATTTTGATTTTATGAAAATTTACAATTCCAATACATGGGAGTATTCATACAATGCATCTATTGTTTCTTAATCATGAGAAACAACTGCATTTTGTATAAGACATTCTGACACCAGAATTTTGACAATTTCTACAAATATATAAACGCATAAACATGGTAAAGCTTCATCTAAGTGTTTGATGAAAATATTTTATAAACAAGCATTGCAAATGCTTTAATCAGCTGAATAATGTCTGAGTTATGGGCCTTAAATCATTTAGTTTAAAGCTGCGAATTAATCAAAACACAAGACTTATACAGTAGGATAGGAAACTTGCATCTCTTTTACTCAATGTTGATAGAATGGCATTCAAAATTAATAATTTGGCAAATAATTCATTCAAATTTCACAGGCAACTGATTTCTTTTACATAAAATGTAAGGTGTATGTAACCTTATAATGTTTTATGTTACAATTCAAAATGATCTTGAATTTAGAAAATTGCAGTTTGAAGTAAAATTTCAAGTACTTTCCTTGATTTAAAGTTGCAGTATGCACTTCAATATGTACTTCAACAGGTTTAAACATAATTTGCTGGGAATTATCTCATTTTTAGAGAATTCCATAGTGCAAAGAAAGAATTTCGATTTGTACATTATGTATTTCTGAGATGAATGCAAGTTAAGATATTTGAAAATGAGATTTTGCGTGAATCATAACATCTCAATCAGTTGCTTTTACTTCTCTTTAGAAGTCTTTGATTGAAGTTTATAAATAACACTTTTAGTGTAAAACTTTACAATTGTCCAAAGGGGACATGCCAAAAATCTGATATGGCACCATTTGTAAACAAATTGTGTGTGGGTAGGGATAATTTATGACATTTATAATCTCAGTCCAATATCTTTGGGTATGCTTGGGAGTGTAGGGTATTTTATAAATATTATCAAACAAATACATGTATTTGGCTATATATCCACGTCTGAGAACTTTATGATTATATTATAATTGTTGCATAGATTTGTTCATTTTAGTAAGATCCGTCAAAATATACAATAGCTCTCTCTATATATATATAGCACTACAACAAATGCTAATGGTATATATGGACTGACAGAAGACCCAGGGTGATAAATTTGGCAACAACATGCACCTCTGACCCTGAACAAAAATGGATATATTCATATAGGGCACTACAGTTGATAATACTGCAGTTCTAATTACCTCCAATTTTCTTGTCAAAGTCTGTATACCACAGACCAGGTAGTAGAACTTCTGCAGAGAACCTGTCCTCACTCAGGCGATATTTGATAAGCCTGTCTGGCTGTATGGTGGCTATATCAGGTAAGTTTTTAAACTGGTCAGCCATTGTCACAATAGGAGCTCAAAAATGACCTTTGGCTGAAGTCTGAAATATATATTAAAAACAAGTCTGAAAAGTAAATACATGACAATATCAGTGTGAATATCATCGTGGATACCCATTAATGTCAATTCCGATACTCTCCATCCATCACCTGTGGGACATTACGCTAGGTCTGCGTTGTTTTTATTTGAACAGAACAAAATACAGCTAATGTTAATGTCTTATCAAAACGGTGTTTGCATGAAACTAGCATTGCAATTGGATAACGTTCTCTTCATGAAATCATGAAGGAACCAATCATATTGTTGCATTGGTAAAAACGACACAAAGCTAATGTAATATCCAACGGGTAATAAAATGAGAGTGTCGGAATGGATTAGCGAGGCTATCCGGCAATGTGTGAATATATGAATGTGTGAAAAATAAATACATGCGTATATCTGTGGCATAACCTCTCTGCCATCATGGTCATTGGGTAATTAATTCTAGACATTACCATGGCCCAATTTATCTATATAAAGAAATGCTGGTTGAAGATAGCACACCGTCTATTTTATGACATATCTTATATTATCTAATGCCAAAGGTTGCAGGTTTGATCCCTAACTCGTCCCAATGTCTCTCAAATAACAAAACTCAGTACTTGTTCTACCCAGAGGGTGAACCCGAGAGCAGTTCAAAAAAGCTTTAAGCTTCCATCGCAATTAAGTTAAATTAAATTTGATAAAAGTTCAATGGTCCTGTAGAAGTCCATTTTGATCCAGATTATTTATAAATACATAAGTGGCACAATTTTTATACACTGCAGTTAAAATGCAAAGAAAAACTTGCAGAAATTAAATCTGAATATCGGTTATCATGGTTGTAACAGACATAGTTTGAACAAATATTGACAGGACCAATGTATCCGCTTCTGTATCATTCGACTGGTTTTGGTCTCAGGTCAAAGGACCATCCGGCTTACTCAATCCATAGTTACATCCACGTTAAATCTCTATTTACGAATTGCACAATTAAATACACTGTTATCTACATAGATCTACATAAATCTACATGGTACTCCCAGCAATAAATTTGATTATAACCAAGAGGCGCTCAGGTATGGAATTTACACTCATCCACTCGCCATAACGAGTAAACATTTGTAAGACTCATGAAACTAAACAGAACATTTATTTGATTTAAAGCATTAAAAACATATTTTAGAAAGGCGGATGATTAAATAGACATATTTTGATTTGCTATCTAAAAAATCTTTAAATCTATCTATCTATCTTCCGATAATGTAACAACCCCTCACAAGAATTATGTGCAAATGGCTCTTTTAATCTAAATGACGTCACACTAGAAGGACGAGTAGATTTGACAACAAATGTAAAGACTTTCCACTGTTATATAAAATGAAATTACAAACCTTTAAAAGTTTATCGATTCAGGATTTAACATGTCATGCAATCGTCAATCTGAAAAATACATTTTCGTAGTCATTAAAGTCGACATTAACAAAATTAAATACTGTAATCGAGTAAAATACGGCCTAAAATACGCTGCAACTTTCATTTCAAAAATCTATCAAAGACTGAACCTTGTTAGTACTGGTGATTGAAATTGGGTCATAATGTAGAACTAGTTAAAATGTAGAATTTAACCTGTACTACGGACCTACCTAACATTTGTCAAAAGGTTTGTGCCGTTCTAATTGCTGACCTTCTTCGTTATCGATCGTGTCAACAATTTTCCCCGCATAGAAATTGTTAAAATATATCTTACGAACAATCAGATGTGTCTACACATTACCATGGATAATGTTAACAAGGAGAAAATCAAATATTGACATCTTTTTCCTTCTTACCTTTAGACATTTTTACTAGAGTTACCTGCCTTGAAATTTACCGGTGATCGTTGGGTACTACTAAAACCCGGCCAAATTCCGGATGATCCGGTCACTTTTCCGGCTGTAGGGAAACAGCAAATGTGGCGTTTATATTAGTGATTATGATTTTAAACTGCCCTAATCGCATTGATAGTGTACTGCCCTTGACATATATATCAAGAAAAGATATGAAAAAAAAAAAAAAATAATGCCTTAAATTTGGTCTTGAAGTTACCTTTTTATGACGCTTTTAGACGATTTTTCGCCGTTTTTGACTAATTCCGGCTGCGTTTGAATGGCTATTTAACGTATATTCGTTGTAAATAACCATGGTTTTAATAAATTCTTACAAAGATTAAGATATGCTGATTCTATAACAATGAAAATAACAACAAAATCAATTACATATAATTGTTTATTTCGGTCGATACAGAGAACATATTTTTTTTCTATAAAAAACCTGGCCATTTCACCGGTGTGGCGTATTTACCGCACGTTGTAAGATTTAGACTATTAATTTGAATTATTTTGCTACTATAATTGTAAACTAAATATCCATATTTATATTATCTATCTATCTATTTATCTATCTATCTATCTATCTATCTATCTATCTATCTATCTATCTATCTATCTATCTATCTATCTATCTATCTATCTATCTATCTATCTATCTATCTATCTATCTATCTATCTATCTATCTATCTATCTATCTATCTATCTATCTATCTATCTATCTATCTATCTATCTATCTATCTATCTATCTATCTATCTATTTATTTATTTATCAATTTTTTTATTTATTTATTGTGATTAAGCACATTAAGGGTAAAAAAACATGCATTAACATGCATTGTTAATAAAGTATTACAAAAAATAATTGCATTAAATTTGTCCTTGAAATGGGGACATTTCTTGCTGAAGGAAACAATATGCAGTTACGTTGTTTCCAAAAGAATCGTGTCCGTGTATGTCATCTTATATTTGTTATCACATTCTTGCAGCCAAATATGTATTGGTATGCAAACTGTCACAGAACAAAAACAGAATTAATTAATAAGGTCAATGCGTTACAAAAATAGACCCCACTCCCAAAAAAAGACTCCGTCGAAATAAACCAAAACCTTCTGATTACAAGATTGCCCCTGCACCAGATTCTAAACTGGCTGGCTACAATTTTAGAGGAAAATTCGTTAAATCTTGAAAATAGATATGTAGGCACACCAATTAAAACAAATAATTATATATCAAACAAGGATATACCAACAACATCATCCACACCTATTAACTCCGGGAAAAAATTAACTACCAATAAAACACCTAAAAGACGTCTTCCTATATCAAATATTAAAAAATATAACGAAAAACCAGCTTTATCTGTTATCAACGATCATACTACACCTACAAAAAGCTATAGTAAACGTAAGCAATCACCGTAAAATTATAATTCAACAGATAGTAAGCGTGTAAAATTAATTTTACCAACCCTGTCACCAAATGTTTTAGATGATCACATCGTTACAATTGATAGTCCGAACAGCAGCTTTACAGAATCCGATGACTGGTGGTTAAAATTGTATGATCTTAAATTATCGGATAAACATGACATATCAAACTGTAATTGGTTAAACGATAAACATATGCCGGCGGTTAATATATTTTTAAAAATGCAATTTCCTAATGTCAATAGTTTACAAGAAACTACAATAATCACTACTTATAATCACTAGTATATACGACACATTTGCCTTTTCCCCACGGCCGGAAAAGTGAATGGATCGGCCGGAATTTGACCGGGTTTTAGTAGTACCCGTGATCGTTTTTATTAAAAATGCGTGTGATTTACGCCATAGCATTTTTAACCCACTATAAAATTAGTGGTATATATTTTATTTTAGCTCGAATACACACAGTATATCGTACAGTTTCAAGGCATTGTCTTCAAACTTAATAATACCTTAGAGAAACTAACTGCAAAGTTTTGTTGCGATTGTTTTTATCTAAATAACCACTTAATGGTAAATTCTTTAGAAAATAAAACAACTACATTCACAGTAGCATACCTATGGCCCATACTATCCGACCCACCCACAAAAAATCTTGTATTTCTGTGTTTTAAATGATTAGAGGCCTATAGGCCTACGTGTTCATATGGAAAGAAATTTCTTCAAATGATATTAAAATCCATAAATGGACAACATTATTTTAACTTTTATGTTGAGTCAAAATATCACAAACCAATAACGGTAACATACAATTTACATTTATGTACAAGAAAGCAGTTGCCTGTAAATGTGAATGGTCAATTTGCAAAATAATTAACCCTTTGCATCAGAGGGGTACGGCGCCTAGCAAGTACCAACAGTACTAGCAAAAAAAACACCAAAACTAAAGCACAAACCAAAACATAATTGTAAAATTGTAAACACATATATATATAAACATTTTTACAAACTTTCACCCCCCCCCCCCCCCCCCCCCCCCCCCCCACCACACACACACACCGAAAAATGTATTTTTACCCAACAATTGAAAAAAAAATACTATACTTTTTACGATCCATAATTCTATATTCATAAAAAATAGTTTATCCTTGGTGTTCCAACTTGAACCATAACCATGTAGTTTATGATGGAGTTCCAATTTTAACATCGTGATTATGTTTTGTGTTCCAAGTTGAACCCTCTAGTTTCTGTTTGATGTTTGAACAGTGTAAATTTTGTTGGGTGTTCCAACTTGAACTATGTATTGTATGTTGATGATCCCATTTTAACCTTGTTTTATGTTGAATGTTCCAAATCGAATCTTGCTGGTTATGCTGGCGTTTCAACTCAATCGCTTCCCGCCCATATTCAGCTCCTCTCCTCCGGGTCAGCTCACCACCACATGAAAGCAGCTCCCCTCTCGAACCATTTAACCATTTAGTCCTAGCCAGCTCACCTCCGCATAGAGATATCTCACTTCCCGCAGATCCAGCTCACCTCCCACAGAGCCAGTTCCAATCCCCATGGCCAGCTTCTCTCCAACAGAGCAAGCTTCTATCCCCATAGCCAGTTCCCTTGCACAGAACCAGCTCCCATCCCCATAGTAAGCTCACTTCCTACAGAACCAGCTCATCTCCCCTTAGCCAGTTCCCCTCCCACAGAGCAAGTTCCCCTCCCCATAGCCAGCTCACCACATTCAGAGCCAGCTCCCATCCTCATAACCAGTTCCCCTTCCACAGAACCAGCTCACCTCCCCTTAGCCAGCTCCCCTCCCACAGAGCAAGTTCCCCTCCCCATAGCAAGCTCACCACCTTCAGAGCCAGCTCCCATCCCCATAGTCAGCTCACTTCCTACAGAACAAGCTCACCTCCCCTTAGCCAGTTCCCCTTCAACAGAACCAGCTCACCTCCCCTTAGTCAGCTCCCCTCCCACAGAGCAAGTTCCCCTCCCCGTAGCAAGCTCACCACCTTCAGAGCCAGCTCCCATCCCCATAGTCAGCTCACTTCCTACAGAACAAGCTCAACTCCCCTTAGCCAGTTCCCCTCCCACAGAGCAAGTTTCCCTCCCCATAGCCAGCTCACCACCTACAGAGCCAGCTCCCATCCCCATAGCCAGCTCACCACCTACACAGCCAGCTTCCATCCCCATAGTCAGCTCACTTCTTACAGAACCAGCTCACCTCACCGTAGCCAGTTCCCCTCCCACAAAGCAAGTTCCCTTCCCCATAGCCAGCTCACCACCTTCAGAGCCAGCTCCCATCCCCATAGTCAGCACACTTCCTACAGAACCAGCTCACTTCCCCTTAGCCAGTTCCCCTCCCACAGAGCAAGTTCCCCTCCCCGTAGCAAGCTCACCACCTTCAGAGCCAGCTCCCATCCCCGTAGTCAGCTCACTTCCTACAGAAGCAGCTCACCTCCCCTTAGCAAGTTCCCCTCCCACAGAGCAAGTTCCCCTCCCCATAGCCAGCTCACCACCTTCAGAGCCAGCTCCCATCCTCATAGCCAGATCCCCTTCCACAGAACCAACTCACCTCTCCTTAGCCAGTACACCTCCCACAGAGCAAGTTCCCCTCCCCATAGCCAGCTCACCACCTTCAGAGCCAGCTCCCATCCCCATAGTCAGCACACTTCCTACAGAACCAGCTCACTTCCCCTTAGCCAGTTCCCCTCCCACAGAGCAAGTTCCCCTCCCCGTAGCAAGCTCACCACCTTCAGAGCCAGCTCCCATCCCCGTAGTCAGCTCACTTCCTACAGAAGCAGCTCACCTCCCCTTAGCAAGTTCCCCTCCCACAGAGCAAGTTCCCCTCCCCATAGCCAGCTCACCACCTTCAGAGCCAGCTCCCATCCTCATAGTCAGATCACTTCCACAGAACCAACTCACCTCTCCTTAGCCAGTATCCCTCCCACAGAGCAAGTTCCTCTCCCCGTAGCCAGCTCACCACCTTCAGAGCCAGCTCCCATCCTCATAGTCAGATCAATTCCTACAGAACCAGCTCACCTCCCCTTAGCCAGTTCCCCTCCCACAGAGCAAGTTCCCCTCCCCATAGCAAGCTCACCACATTCAGAGCTAGCTCCCATCCCCATAGTCAGCTCACTTCCTACAGAACCAGCTCACCTCCCCTTAGCCAGTTCCCCTCCCACAAAGCAAGTTTCCTTCCCCATAGCCAGTTCACCACCTTCAGAGCCAGCTCCCATCCCCATAGTCAGCACACTTCCTACAGAACCAGCTCACCTCCCCTTATCCAGTTCCCCTCCCACATAGCAAGTTCCCCTCCCCGTAGCAAGCTCACCACCTTTAGAGCCAGCTCCCATCCCCATAGTCAGCTCACTTCCTACAGAACCAGCTCACCTCCCCTTAGCAAGTTCCCCTCCCACAGAGAAAGTTACCCTCCCCATAGCCAGCTCACCACCTTCAGAGCCAGCTCCCATCCTCATAGCCAGTTCCCCTTCAACAGAACCAGCTCACCTCCCCTTAGCCAGCTCCCCTCCCACAGAGCAAGTTCCCCTCCCCATAGCAAGCTCGCCACCTTCAGAGCCAGCTCCCATCCCCATAGTCAGCTCACTTCCTACATAACCAGCTCATCACCTTCAGAGCCAGTTCCCCTCCCACAGAACAAGTTTCCCTCCCCATAGCCAGCTCACCACCTTCAGAGCCAGCTCCCATCCTCATAGCCAGCTCCTCTTCCACAGAACCAACTCACCTCTCCTTAGCCAGTACCCCTCCCACAGAGCAAGTTCCCCTCCCCATAGCCAGCTCACCACCTCCAGAGCCAGCTCCCATCCTCATAGCGAGCTCCCCTTCCACAACCCAACTCACCTCTCCTTAGCCAGTACCCTTCCCACAGAGCAAGTTCCCCTCCCGATAGCCAGCTCACCACCTTCAGAGCCAGCTCCCATCCCCATAGTCAGCTCACTTCCTACAGAACCAGCTCACCTCCACTTACCCAGCTCCCCTCCCACAGAACCAGCTCACCTCCCCTTAGCCAGTTCCCCTCCCACAGAGCAAGTTCCCCTCCCCATAGTCAGCTTACCACCTACAGAGCCAGCTCCCATCCCCATAGCCAGCTCACTTCCTACAGAACCAGCTCACCTCCCCTTAGCCAGTTACCCTCCCACAGAGCAAGTTCCCCTCCCCATAGCAAGCTCACCACCTTCAGAGCCAGCTCCCATCCCCATAGTCAGCTCACTCCCTACAGAACCAGCTCACGTCCTCTTAGCCAGTTCCCCTCCAACAGAGCAAGTTCCCCTTCCCATAGTCAGCTCACCACCTTTAGAGCCAGCTCCCATCCTTATAGCCAGCTCCCCTTCCACAGAACCAGCTCACCTCCCCTTAGCCAGTTCCCCTCCAACAGAGCAAGTTCCCCTCCCAATAGCCAGCTCACCACCTACAGAGCCAGCTCCCATCCCCATAGCCAGCTCCCCTTCCACAGAACCAGCTCACCTCCCCTTAGCCAGTTCCCCTCCCACAGAGCAAGTTCCCCTCCCCATAGTTAGCTTACCACCTACAGAGCCAGCTCCAATCCCCATAGCCAGCTCCCCTTCCACAGAACCAGCTTCCATCTCATGGCCAGCTCCCCTTCCACAGAATCAGCTCTCTTCCCCACAGCCAACTCCTCTTCCACAGAGCCAGCTTCCATCTCCATAGCCAGCTCCCCCATAGAACCAGCTCCCCTTTCCCTTAGCTTACTCCCCTCCCACAGAGCAATAGCCAGCTTCCCTTTCACAGAACCAGCTCCCCTTTCACAGCGCCAGCTCCCATTTCCATAGCTTGCTCACCTCACCAGCTCCCCTTCCACAGAACCAGCTCCCATCGCCATAGCCAGCTCCCCTTCCACAGAGCCAGTTCACTTCCCCATAGCCAGTTCACCACCCACATACCCATCTAACCTTACCGTGCTCCTCTCCCACAGAGCCAGTCCCCATCCCCATAGCCAGCTTACCTCACCCACATCCCCCCACAGAACCAGTTCCCTTCCCCATAACCAGCTCACCACCCACAGAGCCATCTCACCTGAACTAGCTTCCCTACCACAGAGCGATCTAACTTCACCAAACTCACCTCCCACATAGCCAGCTCTCATCCGTCCAGAGACATCTCCCCTCCCCTTTAATTTGCCAGCTCATTCTCAGTTACTGCTAGTTAATCATCAATGAAACTTTACTTCCATTGAATAACAATTATGTGCAGAATAAGTACCTTTTATACATGTACTTAGAAATTTTATAAAAATGTTTTTAGAAAACGAATATCTGAGAAAAGACTATTAGCATTTAGAATTTAATTGAACTCCATTAGTGGGTCAACAACAGTTGTCAGAAGACAACAAAGCTCGTCGATGGGATAAAACCCACTACCCATGCAAAGATTGAGATTGAAGGCAAACGCAACTAAACGCAAAAGTTTTACCTGGGTGTTTACAGACGAAAAAATTAAGTCCAAAAGGGCCATTTTGTCTCTGTGTGTTCCATATGATGATGATGAACGCACATGCGAAGTTTCATTGATATACAATGAATGGTTGCATAGATATCTTACCTGATAAAAAACTTTAACCTAGAAAATTAAGTCGAAAAAGAGCAATAACTCAATAACCAAAATGCAACCCAGAGTTATGGTTCTTGTTATCTGTAAGTATTCCATTGATGATGGCGAACACACAGGCGAAAGTTCATTCACATCCAATGAGTGGTTGCATAGATATCTTAAACTTAAACGCAACTAAACGCAAAAGTTTAACCTGTGTGTCTTAGTCCAAAAAGGGCCATAACTGTACCAAAACGCAATCCAGAGTTATGATTCTTGTCTGTGTGTGTTCTATTGATGATGGTGAACACACATGCGAAGTTTTATTCACATCCAATGAATGGTTGCAAAGATATCTTAAACTTAAACGCAAAAGTTTAACCTGGGTGTCTGCAGACAACGCCGACGACGATGACGACGCCGCCGGGGTCATGGCAATAGCTCTCCTTGGATTTCGTCCCGGCGAGCTAAAAAGGAATTACTAAAACATATCATAACCTTTACTTGTATTGGTTAAAATTATTTTCCTTTTCACACTTGATTGGTGTAGATTTTTATTGAATGTATCATGTTATTGTCCATATTCAGTCATCCGATATATTGCTATGATACTAAGACAAGCTTGGAAAGTCGAGAGGTTGTCCTCAGGTAGCTCGTTTTATACTTTTAAATTGTAATTGTGTTTAAAGTGGTTTTGTAGAACTATTTTAAGTACGTCATCCTTAACGTAACATAACATTTACAAATATGCACATTCATGCTTATTGTGCGCTGTTTATTCAGTGAATCATACAAATTTAAGACTTGCATCATAAAGAAGTTGTGCTTGTTAGACTGCCTAACAAAGTATAAAGGTAATAAAACGAATTATACAAAAACAAGACGTTTGTCATGCAAGTCAAAATGGCAAATTAAAATTACTACAAAGCGTCAATGAATTGTGTTTAGCGTTTGGTATTTAGTGGAACACATTTCTATTGCCCGTTAGTGAACATGTTTCCATATATTACTACTAAATATTACCAGCTTTAGAAAAAAACTTTTTGAAGTAGTTTAATGAAACACTAGTTTAGAAAATGCTAGTGTCAATTGCTTTTATTACTTTTATATATGCTTAATGCGTCATAGGTACTTTCTTTTTTCTTCATTTCTTTTAGAGTGAATTTCGGGATATATTTTGTTAATAGTTGCTGAAAAACAACTTGATGCAATTCACATGCTACTTTACATTATCAAACATCTCAGGAACAAAGTATTTCACCGTGCACTAGTTGATTATGTAATACCGTGATACATATCCATGATGGCACAGTCCTGTAGTTTCCTACTTCTCCTGACAGGTGTAATTCATTGCACACGCAGGACAACACTCGGTATTGCAATATTCTTATTTTAAATGCTACCATATTTATGAGTGCAAAATCTGCCATTTTGTTTAGTTATTTCGTTTACCTGTAAATTGATTGATTGAATATTTAGCGTCATTGTTTGCCGTCTAGAGCTAACAGACAATCAGTTACTCTAACATCATTTCTTGGGAATTTTCGGAAGTCTACTATCACTTTGTCAACAGTGTACACAGTGAGCAGAAAACAAATCACTTATAATGACACATGACCCCTACATTTCTCATCATATTTTGGTAGTGCAGAGGTTGACAAACAGTAAACTGTAAGTTTCACTTCTTTCATTTTGGGTTTCTCTATGTATGACAAGCCTTCAAACTTTTATTATTTATTATAGAATAAAGAACGAAACGCAATGGTGGGGTTACACCTTATAGCATATCATCTATGGATATAAATAGTTGTTATTGTTCTTACAGCCAGACCCATACCATCCCTTTTACATATAAAAACAGAACAGTGAAATATAAGATCATAGCTACTAGTATCAACAAAAGGTTTTAACAATATGTAAAATTACTACACTTCTTTGTATCGGTGATACATTACTTAATAATGATTTAATCACTGTTAGAAGTGTAAAATAGAATTTTAAAGAGAAAAAAATGTACCAAAATGTCCGAATTGCGTGCTGTTAATTAACCATTCAGTCAAAAAATACTTTCTGAATCTGTCAAGACAGTGCACAAAATGAAGTAATACGATATTTCTTCTAACTTTAGTCACAATTTGTTAATGAAACCGCAAAAAAAAAAATGAAATTAATTAATATCATGTTCGATAAGTGTAAACGTGGAACTGATTCTCTGGCTAAGGTACTGATAAAATGGCATTTGGAAAAGCTTTGTAATTATTTGTAATAATTTCAAAACTGTACTAAACAAAGTATAAAAATATACACAGCGCTATCAAGTTAATGGTGAAATAACTTTCTATTAATGAAATTTCATATGTAGAGCATATCTGTTTCAAATAATCTTTTGGCCAGTGTTTTTGTAGCAAAATGACAATGGGGCGACTACTCACTAAGGTAGAGTATAACTATTACTCAAAATAACATTCGCACTTTTATATTACATAAAATAAAATTATGAATATACAATTATACACTATATGCAAATCAACAAGATTTACTCAACATTAAACAAAATATCAGTTTAATAATGTTCTAATTAGTAATTATGATACCACTTTAATCAGCTTTTGTTTAATCAATGTCGCTATACAAACTCTACTCATTAATATATATCTCAAATCGTCCCTTCTGGCGATGGACGTTTCCACAGGGTTTACTTCCCGTGTACTGTCTAGTACTGTCAGAGCTACTAATGCCGATTCCAATCTGACGCCAGGAATGTCAGTCATCCATAGACGATTATGCGGATTGCGCATCCTATGACGGTACTACCACTGGCTGACCCCTGTCGCGTCAATAACGTTCTATGTGTGACCTACGTCGCACATACGTCAAGGGAACGTCGAACGACTACAAATATATATAAAAACTCAGATTTACTATAAACTCAATACGCAATAGTATTCCGTATATCACGTACCATCTAACCATGTACATTCATTGATTTCTTACAATCTATCACATTTCATGGTAGTTTTATCAGTATATAATAACAGTACATGCACACTCATTCGTTTCTTACCATCTATCACATTTTATGGTAGTTTCATCAGTATATGCTAACAGTGCATGTACATTCATTGATTTCTTACAATCTATCACATTTCATGGTAGTTTTATAAGTATATAATAACAGTACATGTACACTCATTCGTTTCTTACCATCTATCACATTTCATGGTAGTTTTATCAGTATATAATAACAGTGCATTCATTTCTTAGCATCGGCCATTAATTTTCGTGGTAGCATATATACATCTCTAAATATGTCCACGTTATACAATATAAATATCGAGGGACAAATTATGTATCTATTTGCTTTGCAAAAGAACAAAGAATAAATTTAACACAATTTAATTACATATGTTACACTTCAAAATGCCGATTTCCAATACTTCATTATAAACACAATATAATTACTTCAACATACGTTCCAAGATTCCTCGGCTTATATACTAATAAACAACTCTCAATCAAAAGTAAACACTCAAAAATTCCATAACCCCTACTTTCATTTGTTGAAATTATTTTCACTTTCCTATTTTGATTGGGTTAGATGTATGTAGCATGCACCTTATAATTGTTCGATTACAGTCATCCGATAGTTATTTTATATAGACAAGTTTCGGGCGTCGAGCGTGTTTTCCTTCAACAGCTCGTGTTACTTTTAAATTGACATTTTACAAGACGTTGCAGTCAGTATAGTTGCAAACATGACAGCGTGAAATAACAAAAGTCTTTAAACTGGTTTTGTATAAGTTGTATAGGCAATAAAACGAATCATACAAAAACGTGTTTGTCATGCAAATAAAACTAGCTATATTTAGCTGTATCCAATAAAATAAATATACAGTACTAAGCGTTTGCTACAGTAATAGTTGGCGTTTAGAAGACTATATATCTATACTATTATTCACTATTTGAAGCTTTAAAAGGGATATTTTTAAGTAGAGTTGAGCCCATAGTCAATATACGATATGTATGTATTGTTTAAGTAAAGCTTAACCCATAGTCAATATACGATATGTATGTATTGTTTAAGTAAAGCTTAACCCATAGTCAATATACGATATGTATGTATTGTTTAAGTAAAGCTTAACCCATAGTCAATATACGATATGTATATGTTGTTTAAGTAAAGCTTAACCCATAGTCAATATACGATATGTATGTATTGATTAAGTAAAGCTTATCCCATAGTCAATATACGATATGTATATGTTGTTTAAGTAAAGATTAGCCCATAGTCAATATACGATATGTATATGTTGTTTAAGTAAAGCTTATCCCATAGTCAATATACGATATGTATGTATTGTTTAAGTAAAGCTTATCCCATAGTTAATATACGATATGTATGTGTTGTTTAAGTAAAGCTTATCCCATAGTCAATATACGATATGTATATGTTGTTTAAGTAAAGCTTATCCCATAGTCAATATACGATATGTATGTATTGTTTAAGTAAAGCTTATCCCATAGTCAATATACGATATGTATATGTTGTTTAAGTAAAGCTTAGCCCATTGTCAATATATGATATGTATGTATTGTTTTTTTGAAAAAAATGTTTATATTTTCCTCGTTGAATTATGCACATATTATTAAAAATAACAAAGAACGATTGCTATATATGTGCACAGATACATGCAACTACATTTCTTTGGTGTGTGATAATGAGAAATGTAATATTTCACATATTGTTCCAAGAAAAAATAACCGTATACACACATTTTATCGGTTATAATAACAATCGGAACATTCATAGTCACATATGTTTCAGTACTGTTTTATCGTTTATAAACACATTGCATTATATATATTATTTAGTTTAACTGCTGGAGGAAGGTATGGGTATAAGACCTATCGTCCTTTAGTGTTAAACCTAATTTTCAATCCAATCAGGTTACCTAGATTCTCATTTTTTTGTAGAAAGTTAGTAGAAACTTTATTTTAATTAACCAGTCTATGAGAGGATTACTGGTCCAGTGATTATGGCCTTGGACTGTAAACCCAGGAGTCGCAGGTTCAATTCCTCTCGCATCCAAGTAAAACTACCATGTAAAAGTAGGCCACAAAAAGGTATTCTGTATCTCTTCACTGTCCTCTAAAAATCTAAAATTGCTAATACTTTTGTGGCGACGATGAACACAATTATCATCATCATCATCATCACCACCATCATAATCATGATTATCAATCATCAATCACAATTTTGATAAAAAACTTACGAGTTCAGCATAGTCGTATAAATCATCAACATGTGTAAATGTCGATCGCCATATATGTGTCAATATGAGAATAAATTGAACACCGAAGACGATCGAATGTTTTGAAACCTTTTTTAGAAAAACCAGGCGTTCCATCGCTATATTCAGGAAAATCCTATTTAGATGTTTTCTTTTCCAAATTGTCACTTAGTTCTCTCTACACTGAAGCAACCGACCTATCAGCGTGCTCGTATCTCACTACCGTGTAACGGTGTCGTATTAGATTTACAGCTACTCCCGACAGTCCACGAGCGTGATTCTAGTGTAGAGGGTCGTGCGATATACAAGCGGGAAGATCACACGCATGTGTTATATTATTTTGGATCGCCTAAATTATATTATTGGAAGGTCATTAATTAAAATATATATTCATTATTATTATTTGTGTTTTTTGTTTAAACATTAGTTAAAAAGACAAATTATCCAACTCAGGTATTCAATCCACTTAAGACGTAAACACAGAACAGTCGTTTAAGTTACAGCATCGCTGAAAAGTGAACCAAGGTGAAACACACTTTTTACTTAATTATTAGCTGTTATGTTTAGTGAAACATACACTGATCGAAACTGATCGATGGTGTTATATAGGCACTCATTGGCATAAACTGCGACAAAAGTGATTTCTTATGGTAGTGTAACAGCTATTTTAACAACAAGAATACATTTTACTAACCGGAGGGTCGTGTCTGTACAAAATCATATGTACAGTTATATCTTTCTAAATTCGCATAACTTAAAAAAAATATCTAAGGCTCTATACAGTAGTAAATCACGTATCATGGAGGCATCACATTTGGCATCTTAACAATACGAGAGAAACAATACAATGATGTACAGTATACAAAAACAAATGTTATGTATCGGGGCTTATCAAATCTATCATTACCTTTTCCATGTGTTTTAACTTAGCAAGGAAAGTAATTATTTGCCACTTTAGCAACCACTGCATATATAGTTATTTCCCTTGTAATACCATACTACTCGTACAATAATAGGGAAGTATGCTTAATATGTTTTACATCATTGATACCAGTCACGTGTAATGCATGGGCTTATCAATGGACATCCTATATTGCTCCCGTCCCCCACAGCGTAGTTAGAGTGATACAGTTGTTTCATCACGCCGTTTGTCCGCCCGTTCGTATGTAGATAATGGCTTGTTCAGGCTATTACTCCTTTATTATTGCACATCTCTCAAATGTCCTATAGTGGGTGCCCATGACTAGGTGGTATGTTGCACGCACGACCCATTTATGCGTTTCATAAAAACACTTGCAACAAAAATTGTCGTAAACGTATACCAACATATGTTCATACTACATAATCCTAATGAATCCAAAGTTGGTTCAAACCATGCAAAAAATAGCCTATTTTCTGGAAATACAATCATTTCAAACATCGGTCAGTATTGGCTCAACGTTTTTTTCAGCATAAAATTGTTTAAGCAATATTCACATGCGGAAACAAGTGGGCATACTTGAACATAACAATGTATAATAATATACAAATAATCCTGCATCCTAACCAACAGCGTTTTAATGCAAACACCATTCATATACCTTACTCATGTTTAGGATCACAGACATGAATTTCAAATTTTTTTTTTTCACGATCTTGAACTCTTGCATGCGTGTATCTCTGATTAGTCTAAAAAGGAGTTAAATGACCTTTAACTTAATATAAACTTGGAACATTTTTGCATCAATGAATCACAAAATTTACTTTACATATGAAATATGCTTACGTCACAGCACCACGCTCTGGGTTTGTGTATGAATGTATTTTTTTTCTAATTTATCGTATTGATAGAGCTATTAATATTCAAATGAAGTGCTATTAATAGCTGCCGAACCATAATTGATTCTATTGAAGATAACCAGTCTGAGTTAAAAAGGTTCCAAGATTTCTGAACTGCTTAATATTTTAAAAAGAGTGGTGTAAGGTTTGTCCATTTCACCAATATACCGGGTAGCCTATAATGGTTGGGAGCAGGATACTTATTTGTACAGAATGAAAACAATACCAAAATGATTGAAAGTTGTTAAATTTTTATTTCTTATTATTAAACCAGAGCACTTTGTTATTTGAATTGTTCATGCAAATGCACTGGAAAATTAGTATGTTATTTTTGTTCACGATATCAAAATAAAATAAATGATAAGTTAATTAAAAAAAGTTTGCTCGGAAAAAGATCTCAAAGTTCCTTTGGTACGTAATCCCAAGACAACACGACTGCACCGTACGGTCCTAGTTCGACACTGCTTGGATCAATGTCGTCATCTTCGGCATAGCTGGCGCCATTCACAAATGCCACGACTGACGCCGACGATATTGTGTCATGTGATTTCGAGAAATCACGTGATTCAGTATTCGGTCCGAAGTTGATAGCAACAAGATAACTGAAAGGAGGAAACAGAACATTTTTTGATAAAAAATCATTATTTATCTTCAAATATAATATACAGGTATATACATTTAATCACTGAATGGCGTTGATAATGTGTTTGACTCTCAGACGGGAATATACGTTTTATTTTCGTCAACACAGTTATGTGAGAACTATTCATGTATTTATATATGTATTTCTGACAACTCAATCGTTCCAAACCGGTGAAAGCTTTCTGCACTAGTTGTATTGTACTTGTCACGACTATCCCATGTATAGTGTTTGTGTTGTGTCATCATTGAATGGCGTGTCTACAGTAGAAAATTTTAAAGTTTCATTTAAAACTGTTAAAAACTTAACTTGTTAGATCTATTTATGACTATCAGAAAGATATCGCAGGCAACACACAAATTAGTTTAATGAATAAAAGTATCCAGCAGAAGAATGCATTTCACCATTTTACTGTCACCTCTATCGACAAAAAAGATCTCGCTAAATATTCCATGCACATCTCTTCTTTCACTTAACATCTCATGTGTCAGGGAAGACGACACTTTTACGGTGTAATGGTATATTGTCACCATCGACACCTGTTTATAATCTAACTGACTGGTAATCTTACTTAATTTCGCATCAAATAACCTACCCAGTTTCTCCTTCGAATTCTCGAACAAACGAGAACACGTTGTTATCGCGTAATGCTGGAATATATTCGCCAACTACAAATGACTGTTTCTTCCTTAGTTCCGACAACGACTTGATCATGTCTATCAACGAACTTCCCATCTAAAATGAAGAACAAGCCATTTTAAAAAAAAAAATTGAATGGGACTTAACGCCATTTTCACATTTCAAGTTAATATGGCATATCCAGTTTTATTGGTGTAGGAAGACCTCAGAATGAATCTTAGTAAAACCACAGTCTTTGCTACCGGAAGTAACTGACAAACTTTCTCACTTAAAATATTTGGATTTAGGACTCGAACCTATCACATTAACAATTAGAGGTAAGTGATATTGAAGAACAAGCTATACTCAGTTTCTAAAATGTGAAGTTTAAATTCTGCGATATTACTTATTAGCGTTTTATTATTTAACATATGTGTGTAAATGTGTATTAAATAAAACTAACTTTACAATTCGTGCTCTCTGTTGGGGTCACCAACTCAGCCATACAATTGCTTGGGTCTGGTAGTTAAACTATTTGATGTTTAACATAGTAGGATGAATGGAGATATATTTTCAAATATATTAAAAACAATGGGTTTTCCTGTCAAGTGATTACGCCAAATGTTTTTAAATACTTTATTTTATCAATTACATATAAACTTATGCTCTCAACACTAATGGCACAAAAATATAGCTGAAGAATAACACAGCTAATTACAAAGTATTCACACCATTTGTATCTCCCTTGAATGCTCAACTGAACAAATGAAGGAGGTAGAAGTCAAACTTTTAAATTGCAATCAGTTATTTGTCCCTGACATGTGTTAAATCGTCAGTATTTTAGTAATCACCAGTGAAAAAGTGATGCTGATACCAGATTTCTAGGCAATTCTGTATCATTTTAGATTAGAATTGATGGTAAGAACCGCATCGTGGACGAATAGTTAGTTGATAATATTATTACTGTGGAATTCGATAGGTATCACAATACCATTGAATTAAAAAAAAACACACAACCTGGTCAAGGTATGTTTTTTTGTCTTTATAATTGCAGATCTTGAACCAATGAATAATTTGATCCCAGACACATACTTCAGATTTTGATTTTTCACTGTTTGTTGACATAATTCTACTTACATTAACATTGCCTGTTGCAGGATTGCCAAACGTCGTCCAAGCCTTGCAAGAATTATTACAGAAACCAACGTTGGTCGAGTTGTCCCAAACCATAATTGATCTCATGGGCTGTTGACGTTCCGAAGCGTTTGTATTAACAGCACTGTCCGCCATATTTATTTCGTTCCCATAGTACATTACTGGTGTACCCGGAAGAAGCATAGTCATCACTGTGAAGGCTTGGATGAAGCTTGCATTGAAACGTGACGCCATTCGAACTGTATTCTCATCTCCCATCTAAATATGTGATAAAAGATTGAGTATTTCAGAATTTAATCAAATTACATTTACACATATATACATCTTTGAAAGTAAATTAGCATTACTTCATTAGATAGCCTGTAATCGTAATTAACGTTTGCAATAGAAAACAATCCCACTGACATTGGATTTTGCTGCTTTTGGAAAGTGGTGTAGTTTTAACTTTTAACATCGCCTTGGAAAATGTTCTTAGAATTAAGACACATCACGTCTTCGTCTGTAAAGCATGAGCTATGCAAATACAGATAAAGTGTCTTTTTCTGTCTTTCTTAAAGACACTCCACGGTCGTGGAACTAACGTCGCTTCGATCATGAATTCAGTGATCCGCGAAAAGACCACGTGTTCCATCAACATTTTAAACTTTTTTTTTTATTTCGATAATGATAGTTCTTACTACCTAGATAAATCACGCTCGAAGTCTGCCTGGATAGAACTAGTAATTAAGTACATGCGAAAAAAGTGTCTTGCTAAAAGTCACGACACAGCGCCGTGGCGGATGACCCTCCGATCATGGGCTCGGTGCTCTACTACCGGAGCACGCGCTCCACAAAGAAGAAAGTTTTAGAAAGTTGCTGTTGTTTATGACAGATTTCTATCTAAATAAATTCTACACACACTTTCATCCGCAGCAATATTGGTATGATATGTAAAAGCATATTTACATAAAAATAAATGACACTGTCTTAGCATTGTTAACTGTTTGTTTGTTTGTCATTTGGGTATATCATACAATGTATGTTGCTTACCACCCAGTTGGCCCATTTTCCACTCGGTATTTTGCTCATCCATCCGTCAACATATTTGGCTATACAGGCGCCATCGCACGTGCTCGAGTTTTCGTCTGCAAACATGCTGTTGAGAGGCATCTGGAGTCCCGAGCTGTCACAGTCGCCGTACAGCTGCATGACGTCAATCTCGCCCTGTATGTCGGCTAGTAATAACCTAGAGGAGAGGTAAAATGGAGTCAGTTATATAGAGAGTAAGTGTTCGTTTCAATGATTTGCTAGTTTGTTTGAATATTAGGCTTCATTTTTGCCATCGAGGACTTACAGACGATTAGATAACCAAGTTACTGTTTCCTGGAATCGATCCTGTGAGATTAACCGGTACTTGAGAACATTTATCTCCGCAATTAATTGCAAACTTTCTCACTTGAATCAGGGATGAGAGACGAATGTCAATGAGATGCAATGTTGTATATCATTCATCACGAAGACCGTGGCCGGTAGGAGGATTAGAACTCACGACCTCTGGATTACACGCGCTAACGTCTGAGCTTACCGTGCGAGCCCTGATATAGTCACGATTGATGAAACCATTGTTTTCAGTTTTCACAAAGTGAAATTGAATTGATATTCCATTCCATTGCAGTAAACCCATCATTGTGTTATATTTTTAAATCCATTGAAAACAGTGGAATTTCACTTTTTTCAATTTGTTATTTTTAACAATGAAATGATCAACAGTAATTTGCTTACACTAGGGATTGATTGATTAAATATTTAGCGCCATTTTCATTCATCGAGGGCTAACAGACGATCAGTTAACCTAACCACTGTTTCCTGGAATCCTGAAAGGTTAACCAATACTCTAGCACATCCCATCTCCGCAAATAACTGATTAATTTCGAACCTGAATCAGCGGTGAGAAAAAAAAGACAATGATACACAATGTCGTATATAAATCATCACGGATACTGTTGCCGGGCGGGGGTTTGAACTCACGACCCCTGGCTTACACTAAGGAATTTCTGCTTGACTAAAACATAATTAAACCTGGCTAGTAAGTTGTTTCAATAATGTTAAGACTTTATGTCAAGATAAGCACCTGTCTCTCAGTTTACTGTGCATATAGTTGCTACACAATATATATTTCAAATTAGTATTCTGCAGGTTTGTCAATAAACATGCAGTTATAAGAAAACTACTGCGATTGGAGTTTTAAACATGGATTAACATGTTTTAGATATAGTCTCTTGTAATTCTTCATAGAATGGCATAATAAATTTTAATTTTGTTTCAATAAGGATATTGCATGCTTTAACCATGATGATAAATAAGAAATTTTAAATGAAAAATCTGCGGTATTTACTTTACTTGCCATTTAGTCTTTAACAATCTTAAACGTTAACTACATGTATATAATTAGGATTTCAAAGAAATGTCAGTAAGTCTGGTTCGATTCATATCGCAGCAGTGGTCTAGTGGTAGAGCATCCGCCTTGCATGCGGAAGGTACTGGGTTTGCTCCCGGCCGAGTTATACCCAAGACTAGAAAAGGTACTTAAAACGTCATCGCTTGGCGATCATCAGTTAGAGAATATGCCTAGGTCTGGTCGGCCTAATGTCAGTATAATGTGTCCGGGTGAGGTATCATACCATGTGTCTATTCGGTGTATATTTGGTCTATTCAAAAACAAATTGCAAGCAATTAGTACAAAGGTCGGTAACGACATAGAAACTAATGCACTTATAGTCAATACTATTGCAACTTAAATATGATGTCATTGTTTAATTTTGGTTTGATCTAGCAATACATTTGATAATTATTTGGGATAATATAATTAAATTACAAACTTTTCAGTCGTTGTCTTGTTATGTGCCCGTAGAAGACTTCGCCATCGGTTAATCATACCGGATATCTCGGGTTGGTTACTCGTGTAGATATGGTCGTAATCATCGTATTTAGACTGAAGTGACGGATATCAAACGATTAATAATGAGTTAAAATAGTATAATATAGTTAAGAACGATTTATTTTGCATCAATTGTGTAACACGTTCTAAAAACGGATAGAAATCACCCTCGAAGTGTTCCTGGGTAGAACCCGTACTAAGGACATGTGACTAAAGTTTATTGCTCTAGGACACATCACATAGCCATGGCGAGGAATGGAGCTCACACCAACCCTTGGTCAGATGCTCAACATTATGTTTATATAAGTCAACACTATGTTTATATAAGTTAACACTATGTTTATACAAGTTAACACTATGTTTATAATAGCTTATACTGTAGTTTACTTTGTTAACACTATGTTTATAATAGCTGACACTAAATTTGTATTTGTTAACAGTATTGAGTATGTTTATATAAGTTTACACTAGATCTATATAATTAATGCTATATTTATTATAGGTTACACTAGATTTATATTTAATTAGGTAATACTATATATATAATAAATGACCCTTTTGTATATCCGTTAGTATTTTGTCTATATAAGCGTACACCATGGATAAATTAGTTAACACTATATTTATCTATATTTATATTAGACGGTACGTTTATATTAGTTAACCCTATATTTATATTAGCTTACACTGCCTGGTGTAGAATCAGTCTTCAGAGGTTCATCCCGTAAATCGTAGTCTTCGTACAGGTAGGCCGTATCTCTGATGTTGAATCCATCAACCCCGCGATCAAGCCAGAAAGTCAGAATATCCTACACAAATACAATACAGCAAACAATAACAAACATTTTAGTTCACCACAATAAATAACGTCATGTTTTTGACTGTATCCTGCAAACTGCATGTAGATTTTTTACACTTTGTGATTTGATCCATTACAGACGTACGTAATCACGCATTGCCGCGAGTATAGCATAACCGGTAGCTGTTACCCTCCGTGATATCTCAACATTTATTTCTAGTTTCCGTTCATGGTTATTTTATAGAAACTGTCACGTATGTAACCACGCTCTGTAATAGTAGCATATATAATACTAATATGTAAGTTAAAACGTAAGTTCATGAGCATGTAAGAAGGTTAATTGCTAACTTAAGTGTTTAACCTCATTTGACAACCAATGCAATCGGTTTATTTTTCAAAATTATGTTGCTCTTAGTTGTTAAAACAGCCTACAGAATAATTTAATTATTAAGTTAGTTCTTAATTAATAAGAAGCTCGTCATCACTACGTACGCGTGAATGACATTGTACAGACTTCGCCCTTTATTCAATTATCAACGAGCCATGTACAAACTACAAAGCCTTGCGAGCTATGCTTAGAAACGGCCTTATCAAACATCAACTTTCAAACGTCAATTATCACAGCTTTCATAGTAGCTATCATCGCCCATAGTCAATCAAATAACGTCAAACTGTCAGTCAAATGACGTTTAACACTTAACCCCGGTCGCTATCTGCAGTCGTTCCCTTTGGGTTTCTTAACTTTTAACTATTACTAAGGAAAAACCTCTCTGTATTGTCAAAGAAACCATCACTTCAAAATCAAAGCTACATTCTATACCATTTGGAATGGCAAATAACAGAGTATGCACCGTATCGGCAAGTGGTACACAATGGGTAAACACACTGCTGCAGAGAACTAGGCTTTGCAGAGACGGACTTTGAATGACTGCATTCCTTGCTGATTAGCAATTATAAACAAATTAAGGAAATGCATGCACTTCTCACATATTTGTATCTTGTATGATGCTTTTTTCGTGATGTTCTGTTTTTTTTCTTGCATTGTAAATACTCCTACTTGTACTCATGTCTGTATAGTTTGAACCGTCATAAAAGTGTAATGGCGGTAAACACAATGCATGTTTATGCTGATTAAATATTTAATTGAAAAAAATGATTTGATGTGTTGATTTTTTTAAACACTGCGTCTGAGAAAAGTAAATGTTGCTTCTAACCCCTCCCTATGTTGATTAGAATAAGCGTGTTATGGTTTACCTCAAGTTCCTGTTGCACTTGCGCACTGCGAAGATTCAGGTCAGGCGTGTCGGAGTGGTACTGGTGCAGGTAATACTGGTTCCTGGACGTGTCATTGGTCCATGCATCAGTGTTGTAGTGACTTCTCTGTGAGAAAAAAAATACAATACTTGGTTTTAAGGGATATGCACATAATAGCTTATCGCAACGCAATACACATCTAATTTATCAACCACTGTGAATGATAGAGCCTACAGGTTTGTTCTTGCAGTTTTATTTGAATGCATCTACGTCAGAAAAGTAACAATTTTGAAAAGTTACATGGATGTTGATGGCGGTTTCGACAGTATGATGGTTTCAAGCTAGTAACGCGTATTATTACTTCTTCTGTAAATTTGTTCTGTATTTATAAAAATTGCTCTATATGTTGTTCATTTTTAAACAGATGTTGTGATGGTGTCCCCTTGAATGCTATATGTCCTATTTGGCTTATTGTTTTTCAATAAAATAGTCAATCACACTGTGGCCATCCTGTGAACTACAAAGCGGGGACGTGTCTCAGTGATACACAATATGCTTGAATCTCATCTTGGCAATGACAGAGAAATGGAACGTGCATATATGAAAATCAACATTGTTTTTTTTCTCCCGTTCCCCTCCCCTAACACACACCCTCTCTTTGAGCAGTAATTGTAAGCTTAATGTATATAGCAGAATTAAGCGAAATGTATACACACCAGGTACTGGTAACACGTAAATAATAACACTAAGCATACACACGTGTATAATTCTTAATAATAATTAGTTTGTTTGTGCCTTGTTGCTTTTTGTATGTTTTTTATTCATTCAAATAAATAAAACAGACGTGTTTGTGGTTCTGGGGAATAATAAATACATTACCCAATTATTTGGCACCTCAATCGACGAATTGCCATCCGACCAAACGTAAAAGTTTCTCCTGGAGTTGGTTTTGCTTATACGACTGTCTACAAACCATTCGTGTTCTTTACTGGTGTGTTTAGGGATGAAATCCACGACCACATACATTCCTGAAGCATAAAACTACAATATATAACAACCAACATTGAATGTCAACTTCTTGTTACTTTAATCCCATTTACTATCAAAGATACATCACTATACATGAAATTGCCAGTACTTTACTCTAATCACCGTAGGATACTCACGGGTGTTTATACCGATACTCTTCATCCATCAACCGTAGAAAATTACGCTAGCTCTGTGTCGTTTTGTTTGAACAGAACAGAACAAAATACCGCCAAAGTTAAACGGCGTTTGCATGAAACTAGCTTTGCGATTGGATAACGTTTCCTTCATAAATCGTGAAGGAACCAATCGTATGGTTGCATCGTGGCTGTTAGCAACGATGCAAAGCTAGTGTAATATCCAACGGGTGATAAATGGAGAGTATCGGAATGGATTACGCAAGGGTATTCGACGATGTACTCTAATAAGAAATACTCTATCATGAGTGTAATTATATATAGCAGGTAGCCGTAAATGGATAAATACTAACTAGTCAGTGGCTAATATACAGGATGACATATTATCAGTCACTGAATGACAACGTATTATTTTTTGGCTATTGATGTATTGTATTCTGAATTTATTGAGCGGAAACAACAGTGGTGGTCTAGGAGTAGAGCGTATGCCTTGCATGTTGTAGGTCTTGGGTTCGATCCACGGTCGGAGCATTCCAAAAACTTGAAAATGGTACCAGAAGACTCGTCTTTTAATCATCTGGCAATGCGACACATAAAAAACGAGTGTTGGCTTGACAGTTCTTCTCTTAAAAGTGTGCACTAGAAATAATACCGATACATACCTTTGTCATGAGCTGTTGCAATGAGACTGTCGAAGTCTGCCAATGTTCCGTACAGCAGACCCACATTGGAATGGTTGGTAATGGCAATGTCGTTACCAGAGGCAAACTTATCAGTCTGACTTGCTGCAGTGTCCACGGCACTGTAGAACGGACTTAAGGACAACACACCAATCCCTAGATCCTTAATGTAATCAAGTTCCGTCTCAATTCCTGTAATATCATTGTTGTTGTTTTATTAAATTCGAATTAAAAGTATAATTGAAAGTGACATTTATCTGTACGCGTGGTCTAGTGGTAGGGTACCGAACCCATGATAGGAGGGTCGCAGGTTCGCTCATCCTCCAAGGCTATGAGTAGTGTCCTTAAGCAAGACACCTTTTCCACATAGGCCTAATACTGGTTCTACCCAAGAAGACTTCGAGCGTGATTTGCCTAAGTTGTAAGAACTTAAGAAACTGTAAGAAAAATGAATCGGTTTAAACTAAAATCTGTACGAACTATAAATCAAGTTTGTTTGTTATGCTGGATATTATCAATGAACAATAAATAACATTATATGCTGTATCTATCTCTTATCTGTTGCGACTTCGCCGAAGCTCTTCAATTGCTGAATAAATCAAGTTTTCGGATTATATCTTGTTTTGTTTGTACCTTAATATTTGCCCAACAACTATAAACAATATCAAATAATCTTTTGTTCAGCATGCTTATTAAGTGATAAGTTACCAAATATCAATCATTAAAGTGGTTACAGAAAAGGAACTTAGATACAATAGGTCGAGATTTTTTCTTACATAATTAGTATTTGAATGCGGCAATTCCAGGGAGCAGCGTTAATATACCTTTGAGGTCTCCAATTCCATCGTCATCGCTATCCTTGAAACTGGGTACATAAATCCTGTACATTGATTCCGTCTGCCACCATGACCTTGACCCGGGGTCACGGCACTTTGGATACACCAGCACTAGCGCAATCACAGTGATGATCAGTGCGAGCCAGCCAAGAACGACCATCGCAACACAGATCATGCGCAGTCGTCTCCAAAATGGCTGCGATGAAAAGTGAAGTAAATCTTCCTTTCCCATTCCTCGGTAAGGCTTGTCCGGCATACGAGTGTCTCTTGGAATGTCTACACCGCTGGAAGGGCTGTTTGCAAAACAGATTAAGTACAAATTAAATGTTAGTATTTGTTTATGTCCAATTAGCTCACACATTATATGCATATTTTATTTATTGTTTACCGTCATTAGGAATTATTGTAACCAGTAAAATAAACAATACCGTCATGCTGGTTACCGTCATTAGGTAGTATTGTAACCAGTGTAACCAAATACCGTCATGCTGGTTACCGTCAAAGTTTAATAGTATTGTTACCAGTATAATGCACAATACCGCCATGCTGGTTAATGTCATTAGATAATATTGTAACCAGTATAATACACAATACCACTATGCTGGTTAACGCCATTAAGCATAATATTAATTAGTATAACACACAATACCGCGATGCTGGTTACCGTCATTGGATAGTATTGTAACCAGTATAATACACAATACCGCCATGCTGGTTACCGTCATTAGGCATTATTGTAACCAGTATAACACACAATACCGCCATGCTGGTTACCGTAATTGGGCATTATTGTAACCAGTATAATACACAATACCACCAAGCTGGTTACCGTCATAAGATAGTGTTGTAACCAGTATAACACATAATACCGCCATGCTGGTTACCGTCATTAGGCATTATTGTAACCAGTATAACACACAAAACCGCCATGCTGGTTACCGTCATTAGGCATTATTGTAACCAGTATAATACGCAATACCGCCATACTGGCTACCGTCATTAGGCATTATCTTAATCAGTATGCTACGCAAAACCGCCATGCTGGTTACCGCCATTAGATAGTATTGTAACCAGTATAACACACAATACCGCCATGCTGTGTTGGTTACCGTCATTAGGCATTATTGTAACCAGCATAACACACAAAAGCGCCATGCTGATTACCGTCATTAGACATTATTGTAACCATTATAATACGCAATACCCTATCATGGCGGTATTGTGTGTTACTATCTAATGTCCGTCATTGTGTACATTATTTGCCTGCTGATTATGTTTAAACAAGTTAATACGAGTAAATTGATATTATACATAAAAAGCACGAAACACAAAGTACATAATAAAACAAAAAAGTGATTTTACTTATAGACGACTTGTTTGTCCGTTGACTGGAATCCCGGATTGTCGAATGCGCCTTTCTTGGTTTCATTATCGGCAAATGGCTTATTTGAGACGAGATATACGTCTGAACGACCCGACATAATGCACGTGTAACCGTATCCGTCAAACCAAGGTTTGTTGTCAATATGCTGTAAGAGTCATTTGATTAATACTGAGTACAGCTGAAATATTTATTTTCTATCGTCGTAAATCTTTTCTATATAAATCATCTTAAACTACATGCAAATATACTTTTTTTCTACATTACAGCATAGACAATAAAATAAGCATGAAATAATAGATTTATATGTTTTTTTTTTATAAAAGGTGTGATGTATGTTAAACGGATATCTTAGATATGTGAAGATCGATTGATTGAATATTAAGCGTCATTTTTATGCCATCGAGGGCTAACCTAACCACTGTTTCCTGGGATCCTGAAAGGTTAACCTGTACTCGAGCACATCCCATCTCCGCGAGTAACTGATAACTTCTTCACTTGATTCAGCGGTGAGAGACGAATGGTAATGAAACACGATGTCGTATATCAATCATCACGAAGACTGTTGCTGGGCGGGGATTCGAGCTCACGACCCATAGATTGATAGTCAGACGCGTAACCGACTGAGCTAATCGGGCCCAACAGATATGAGGAGAAAATATCCTCCGATGCGTGCAGTAAAATGTCCTTATGTATGTGCACTAAAACTGTATTAGCTTAGACATGTGAAGAAAATATCCTCCGATGTGTGTAGTGAAATATCTTCAGGTATGTGCAGTAAACTTGTATTAGCTTAGGTAATACGTACTTATTGTATATGGATTCCTTAGATGATATGTTGAGTAGAAAGTGCTTAGATATATGGAGTAAATTGAAAGGTCCTTAGCTTTGTGCATCAACATGTCCTTAGATATGTGAAGTAAAATTTCGTTAGATATGTGCAGTAAAATGTCCTTAGAGTATGTGAAGTAAAACGTCTTTATATATGTTGAATAAAAGTCCAAAGATATGTGGAAAGAACGTGTTTCTCTAACCTCCATTCAATTAAGATGGAGGAGGAGAAATAAATATTAAACTTTATGTAAGAGAACTGAGTTACTTTAAAGTAATCATACCTTTTGACATGAATTAATAAGGATACCAGGTAAATAAAAATCTCCTACATAATGCTGTAATGAAGTGTTCTGAACTGACAATTAAATCAAGTACATGGGTGAAAAACGTAAGAATACCGGCGGATGTAAAGTTAAATCGCTTTAAATGTTTGTATATCAAATGTGTAACATATCAGAAAATAAAGGTAAATTCGTTATTCGTCGTTCGGTATACAGCTTTAATTAGCCTGAACCCTAACCTTAATTACCTCCAAAATTGAAGAATAACATTACTTGAATGAGACCGAAAGACGAAAAACGATAACAAATCAACTTCGATCTGCTTTTATATACAGATCAAATACCATAAATTCATACAGAAAAAACAACAATTATATTCAAAATTATTGTGGGCTATATTTCACTTTTGACTATTTTAAACGAGATAACCAGTGTTATGTCCTCGCATGATATAATGTCATTAAGTGTTATTTCACTGACGCAGGTAGATCAGCGCATAAACACGTGATAACGTTATAAAGCGATACGTCTATCAGATAAGTTTTGAGCCAGAAGGAATACATACCAACCACAGTTACGGGGTATTCATTACATGAAACTTTACTTTAGATGATAACTCTGACCTTTCGCATGTTATACAACTGCCTTGTAATTCTATATGTTTACTTCAATACCCTTGACAATTACAATCGCATGTTTTATTTCTTTGCTTAGGTCCTCAGGCAATGTTTTTGCACTTTTATTGTTTGAAAACTAAATAAAGCCGGTTTCAAGCATATAACATATCGCAATTAGTGCTGGTAACCAACATAATTATATAGTGTTTCATGTGCTTCGTGTTACTGCGGGTGGCTCTATGGTTTAAACATACTTTATTGCCAGTATATACATATATATAGCAAATGGGTTGGGCCACAAGTTCTCTCAACGTAGATTCGGCCCTACCCTTATAATTTTACAAACACAATTCAATTGACAATGGCTATATGATACACAACAATTAAGGTTGTCACAGTGCATTTAGCTGTTTATATAAATAGAAAGAAATTAGAAGTGGAAAGAAAAGAATAAAAAGAAACAACATGTATCAGTAGAAAGAATGACCGAAAGTAATATAGATTAGCAGAAAGATATTATATAAGATAGATTGTCAGGCACTTGGATTTAAAAACTATTCAAGATACATTTGTTTTATATATAACCGGCAAAATAATATATTTCTTGTGTGACAATGAGCTGTAATTGTAAGACTCTTTGAAGCGACTTGTTGTTTTAATATATTCGTGAACCGCTGTGAAAACAATATTTTCATAAACGGAAAGTGCAGTCTTTCCAAATAAATGAAACTCTGCATTAAATGGGTGAACATTTCTAGTCGAGTCAAATAAGACGATTCTCTGGTTATTAAAAAGATTGCAGCTAAAAAGGTAATGATCAGTATCTTCTATAGAATTTGAACAGGTACAAAAGAGTCATTGCGTAGATGATTAAGGTAAAGGTCATTGTTCAAGTTGCTACATTTGGTTCGCAATCTTGTATGCATAGTAGATATATATCTGTGACCATCACTATAGTAAGATTATAAGTTAATCTAGATTTGAAAGTCGATACTGTAGCAGTATCTCTGAGCTCGTTTGGTAAAGAGTTCCAAGCTGAAATAGACGATTTGCGGCTTAGTTCAGTCTGAGTAATTGGAATATTTATATCATTATTATTTCTTAAGGAATATGGTACGTTTTCTCCTACAGAAGAAGGGATAAGGTCTGAAATAAAGGTCAGGATCATGTTAAGAGTAGCTTTGTACATAAATATCAATTTATGCTGCTTTCTCCTCTTTGCAAGAGAGACCCATCCATCCACACTCTCTGTATAAATTAGCTAAGGAGATCGATCGGGTGGTACCAGTTACTATTCTTGCGGCTTCATTTTGAAGTAATTTAATACTTTCAGAATTATATTCAGTACATTCTTCCCATACTATTGAACAGTATTTTAAAACTGGACGTATATAAGAAAGATAAATTTCGTTTAATGCATTTCTACTAAAAGTGAATTTCATTTTCCTCATGACACCAATAACCTTAGAGACAGATTTTAAAATATTATCAATATGGTCATTCCATTGACCGGTTTTGCTTAGTGTGACGCCAAGATGTCTATAGCTGTCAACAAAATTAAATTAGTTTTGTCGAACATCAAGTTTTGAAGTGCATCGAACAGTTTCAATGAGAAAATAATTGCTTCAATTTTGTCTTAATTGAACTTAACTAGCCAATGTTTAGCCCATGCATATACAATATTTAAATCGTGGTTAATAATTCCTTTAATATATTGGATAGTAGTTGCTGAATAATACAAAGAAATATCATCAGCGTACAGCCTGGTTAAGCTCAATAATGAGTGAGTTATGCCGTTGACATATATGAGAAAAAGAAGAGGTCCTAAGACAGAGCCGGTGGTAGTCCAGCTTAAACAGACTTTAATGACGAACATGAAAAGTGTATTACTACTTTTTGTTTTCTATTTTTAAGGTAATCTTTGACCCAGTTTAGAAGTTGCCCATTTATACCGTTTTCATCTAGTTTGAAAAGCAGCCCCACATGCCAAACCCAATCGAAAGCTTTTGATATGTCGCAAAAGATCATACAAGAGTACTGATTGTTGTCAAAGGATTGGCAAATATGATGATAAATGTCGATGAGTTGAAAAGTAGTTGAATGATTTGGCAATAAGCCAGAGTGGTATTTATACAAAAAATCAACGAGTATATAAGGATAACAGTGATGAGACGATATCGACACACACGGAAGAATTTGAAGTCAGGCTGGTGTGGACAGGTAGTCTACTGAAGACTCTAAAGGCGAATCGTAAACTTAAATATTTGCATTGTTTGGTTTTAATACAGTGACTGTTTCATGTCCAGAGATGGCAACATTTAACCATTTAACAGCATATTCGTCCACAAATAACATCCACGTGCGCGTCTATCTGTAGGGATTTTACAGTCAAAGTATAAGTACATTTACAAAATAGAATGTAAAGATCCTGCAGACTGGAGTCAGTTTGGTTTATATTTTGATATTTTGATATTAATGAACCCTAATTTAACCGAATCTGTGACAAACCACTCGCAATGAAATCATTATGAACGAAAGACTAGAGTCAAATCCAGTTTCAATTACTATACAAACATGACGTGATTCGTTTATTGCGTTGTTAAGTGTGCAGTCTGAATTTTAGCATTAATTTGGGGGCTGATTTAATAGAAAACCGATACAAACTGTGTCACACAAAAACAATAAGTGTTTATCTTGTGTTTCATTGTTGCATATTACTGTTACATGTATAAACTATTTTAGAATACGGACAATAAATCGTCTTGAGATATTATATTCATAATAGGTAACCCTTTCTCTTTCCAATTGTGTAAACAAAATAGTGTCGTTAATCTCCCACCACACGTATCAAATTACTATTGATATAAATATAGCAAAACGATTCTTACCATGATATAAAGACTAGCTTTAACACTGTTCATGACAAATTGTGTTAAGACTGTATTATAAAAATGATCATTTATACAAGTTAAAGTTTAAATTTTACGGTATTACTCATTACAATGTGTTAAATCTGTTGCAATATACATTTGCATTATTAAAGTTAAAGCTTCACTTTAATATGTAAAGACAATATTGTACAATATATGTACAATATTGACATTTGATTACTTGTTTTAATTGCATGTACGTTTATGATTGTTTGCTGATTGGCCTATGGCCTTTTGTACGAAACACACACACACACACACACACACACACACACACACACACACACATATATATATATATATAAATATATATATATCAAAAGCCCAAACGTTTAAACAGTGATATACATATGTTTGATTTCCTTGGTCAAAGGCTGTACATTATTCCTAACAATGAATTAAAATGTATTGCCTGTCAGAAGATACATTATGTCGAATACATGACTTTGTTTTCATTTATCTATTTTTTTACAAGAAAAACAATTATTAAAAACACTTATTAATGTGTGCCATAGAATGTGTTCACAATGATAACCAGATAGCAAACTGCAGTTATTGAAAGAAGTGTAAACAATACGAAAAGAAAAATACATATCACTAATTTTTCTTACTTAACAACTCTATTACGCCATTACTTTAACACAAACTGTTAATAAGAGAAAAATACATTGGCATAAGAATACTAAATTTAAGACGACGTGCCCAAAGCTTTAATATATAGAAGACTATTCGGACCACCTCGCCAATTATCTTAATACAGTCTAATACCGAATGATTGCCGAATTAGCCGAGCATGTACGATTGATAAAAAACGAGCGTTCTATATTACCATAGGTGCAAATGTACAAAGCTAGCTAGTTAAATCTAATAAGATGCATTACATCTATAAGGTCCAAGCAGAGCTCTTCTACTGCATGATTATAATACAGTACTAAACAAAGTTATCATATGCGCATAAAATAAAACAGAAAATATCAACTTTAAGTTAGAATTACCTGTAGAATTTAAAAGAAGAACTATTTAACATACCTGTGTGTAAAGATGGCCGTCTCTATTTGTGTGCAGGTAAGGATAGTGATACCACAAACCGCCAGATTCGCTTAACTAGGTTAGGTATGTATACATCTGTACACTTAACAATTGAGGTTTAAATTTACTTAAAGGTAGGTAGTCAAATGAAGTGCGGTGTGGAGAATAAGATAGGGTTTAAATATATCAGATTTGCCATATAATAGCGCATCAATACGGCGATTGGTTGTGTACGAGATTTTAAGTGCAAAATTGTGAAAAGTATATTCATCGCATACTATTATAGATTTTTCTTACTATAACTATTTAAATGACATAAATATTTTTTTATCATCAACAGTAACATCATCATCACCATCATTATCATCATCATCATCATCATCATCATCATCATCATCATCATCATCATCATCATCATCATCATTATCATCATCATCATCATCATCATCATCATCATCATCATCATCATCATCATCATCATCATATCATTATCAATGATATTAACAGCATCATCATAATCATCATCATTATCATCATATCATTATCATCATCAATAATATTAACATCATCATCATCATCATCATCATCATCATTATTATTACTACAATAATATTATTTTAAAAAACATAATTTGATAGATAGTGAAACAAGAATTATCTGAGTATTTTGAATCGATAGACAAAATCTATCCGTGCGTTTTCATTTGAATTTCACTTATTACTGAATCAAGAGGTATGCGGAATGGGACATACTAGAATCATGTAAATCTAGAGCGGGCCCTGCACCTTACAAGACGGTTCGGAATACCGCCGTCTGTGGCAAATATCGGTTATTAAACTGAGCTGCCTGTTACAAAAATACAAAGTCGCTTAATCTAGATTTCTTCTGACGCTAAGTGCCTCTGGGGGAGAAGATCAATGAGATTCGAATTGGAAAGAAGTGGCTAGTGAGTCAAGCAGTCCCACAAGCTGAGAGTATACTACTCTGTAGTGACATCGTGGAATCCATAAATATTCATCGTAAAAAGTCGAAACAACGATGGTGAAAAGTCGAAACAACGATGGCGAAAAGGCGGAGGAACTATGGTCGAAACAACGAAGGTGAAAAGGCGAAACTTAAACAGTGAAAAAGTACAAAAAATGAAGCTGAAATAGACGATTTGTGGCTTGGTTCAGTCCGAGTAATTGGAATATTTATATTATTATTATTTCTTAAAGAATATGGTACGTTTTCTGCTACAGAAGAAGGGATAATGTCTGATATATAGGACAGGATCAAGTTATGAGTAGCTTTGTACATAAATATCAATTTATGCTGCTTTCTCCTCTTTGCAAGAGAGACCCATCCACACTCTCTACATAAATTAGCTAAGGAGATCGATCGGGTGGTACCAGTTACTATTCTTGCGGCTTCATTTTGAAGTAATTCAATAATTTCAGAATTATATTCAGTACATCCATCCCATACTATTGAACAGTATTTTAAATTGGACGTATATAAGAAAGATAAATTTCGTTAAATGCATTTCTACTAAAAGTGAATTTCATTTTCCTCATGACACCAATAACCTTAGAGACAGATTTTAAAATATTATCAACATGGTCATTCCATTGACCGGTTTTGCTTAGTGTCGCCAAGGTGTCTATAACTGTCAACAAAATTAAATTAGTTTTGTCGAACATCAAGTTTGGAAGTGCATCAAACTGTTTCAATGAGAAAATAATTGCTTCAGTTTTGTCTTGATTGAACTTTTCTAGCCAATATTTAGCCCATGCATATACAATATTTAAATCGTGGTTAATAATTCCTTCAATATATTGGATAGTGGTTGCTGAATAATACAAAGAAATATCATCAGCGAAACTTAAATAGTGAAAAAGTAAAAAAAACGATATAATGAAATAACGAAGATGAAAAGTTGTAACTACGATGGTGAAAAGTCAAAAACATTATTTCGACATCTAAGTTATCCCTACCATCGTGGTTTTGACTTTTCAACACCGCAGTTTCGATCTTCCAACACAATAGGACACCGTAAAAGCCACACTTAGTAAGTTCATGGGAGATGAAGGTTCAGGGTAGAAGCTCATCTTTCTTAACTTGATCCAGGCCGCCCTCAGTCCAGATATTGTCATATGGCCCACGACAGCAAAGAAAATCATTTTTCTTAACTTGATCCAGGCCGCCCTCAGTCCAGATATTGTCATATGGCCCACGACAGCAAAGAAAATCATTTTTCTTAACTTGATCCACGCCGCCCTCAGTCCAGATATTGTCAAATTGCCCACGACAGCAAAGAAAATCATAATTGTCAAATTGACAGCGCCGTGGGAAAAAAGAGACAGACAAAAAAGAGAGAAAAAAATATCAAGTACCAGGAACTGACTGAAGCATGCCGAGAAAATATGCTAATACCGGTGAAAGAAGGTAGCTGATGGTTTACAGTGTAGACAGTCTAGAGGATGATCAGTGCCTTGCGAGGAATGAGGGAAAGCACGCGAGACAACTGTGTAGACACTGAGTAAAGCAGAAAAGGCGTCCAGTTGGCTCTGGCTACGACGCAACCTGCAAAATTGGTCGTTATCTGCATGGTTTACTGAGCTACGAGGTGAATCTCCCAGTGTAAACGGATATCTGTTCGAGTATGTTGGAAGCAGCTTACCAACTGTTCTCTTGAACTGGTAGGCTCTGTGTACACTGTGACTGGGTAATTCAAAATTGCCTGCAGGACCTTTTGCCATGTTCATGAATGTATTATGCAAATAAATAATACATATCTACACCACTATTTTTGTACTGGTAGATTACCCTGATGCTATTATATAAAACTGTTTTGGTGTCAGTGTGCGACTGGTTATATAAATGCAAATTATATTTAAAACTAGATAACGAATGGTGTGACAAATTTCAGCTAACATATTTGATACAGCCAAAACATTTCTTCGTAAAGCTCAAATTTTGTATATAAAACTATATATATTAATAAAAGTATTATTTTGTTTAAACCAATATGTAGATTTAAAGTGAGTACAATATAACATGTAGAGGAAGAGAGGGTAGGGTTTACTCAGCTGGCTCGAAGCGGTCAACAGCACACCTACTATGAAGGAGCTTAAACCTGAGCTGCGTTCAGTACTGTTAAACAACATTTGATGTCTGCTTCCCTTAATTTGATCGTGTATTTCTTGTTTAAGGTTGAGCCAGTATCCAGGAAAATAAATCATACAATATAGACTGCAGTACATATTAACGAGTGAAAGCAAATTCTCTATATCCACGCCATATTGGTTTTTCGGAACTTTTTCGATATCAAATAAGCATACACTTAATAGTTATGAAAACGCAAACACTGACAACTAAACAGGGATTGAGAGGGGACTTTCTTGGAAACGAAACCTGGGTTTAGAGGGGACTTTCTTGGAAACGAAACAGTTGTTTAGAGGGGACTTTCTTGGAAACAAAACAGGGGTTTAGAGGGAATTTCTTGGAAATGAAACAGTCACATCAATGCAGGAAATTATTCAGCAAATCTCAAATAAACAATCAATGACACCAACATAGTAATAACAATAATTACTGTAGAATATGGATACATTCACTCGTGTTCTGGAGTGTACTGCGACCACAATATTTGTCATAACAGCTGTTTTCTCTTTTAAAACATCACATTTTAGCACAGTGACTGTCTAGTATAACTGCGTCGAGGATTAAATCCCTGTGTTACTTGTATAAACTATTTGTAATTGATTCAAAATTATAAGCCTTGTGACCGAATGCACGATGTTATATAGGCTAAAAATGAATCAACTACTTTTGGTCTTTTTTTTGGTTGGAGTTACATTGTATTGGTCCTAGAAAAGTCATGATTGTGGTCAGTAACTCTCGACCTCGGTCTCTTTAGCTTTCCAACTTTTTGTTCGGTATTTAACGGAACAACTCAATTATATGCTGTGTTCATACATATGATTAATGATGTAACTGAGTGCAGAGTCTTGCATACTAATGTGATATGACATTAACTTTAAACACGAGAAGGGCGTGATACGAATTACGATTTAAAAGTTGTTATATGAAATACGCTATAAATCTGAACATGATACTCGTAGTACTGTTACCATAAATATGTGTGAGACATATCTTCGAATTGTACAATAAAGTATATGTTCTTCTTATATATTGTTAAAGTTCTTGATTAACATATTGGTGCAGTTACTGTTAAGCACACCGACCTATTCACTTTGTGAGGCCCTGAGAAACAAATAGTGAAACGTTTATATGATGTTCATGCCGTCATTTTTTATTGATCATGAATATATACATGAAAGAAATATAAATTAATAAGTATGTCTTATTTAAATAAATCAGAATTTTGTAATAAACATTTGTTCTTGAATTAAACTGTTTCAATCTCAATAATATTTTGTTAAGTTTGGTTTAACAAACATCTTATTATTAATTACATAATTACAATGAAAGAAAATAACTAAATAGATTACCTAAGAAATAAATAGTGAAACGCTTAAATGATGTTCATGACGTCTTTTGGCAAGCACGATACATCAAGCGTTTATATATAAAATCATGGGATGATCAGAAGTGATATCAGCACTGACTAAATATTTTTATTAAGTAAATTAAGAGACACGCCATATACACCAATTTATAATAAAATTGTTTTTGTTTTTTAACAAATGTTGATGTTATAGTATCATAAATCTAATAAAATCGTACCATAGTAATTTGCGTTTATCTTATTTCATTTACCTAAACTCAACAATGTCCTCTTAGTATTCCACAGTTCCAATATAACCAATTAGTATTTAGATATTTAGTTTAATGCAAATTGTATATAGCAGACAATTTAGATACTGACATTTATTTTTACAATAACTAACATTTTATTTACCACTATATTTCCCGTCTACCTGCTAAAATCTTAGTTATTTAAATTAGGTTACGTGTGTATCGATGTGTATAGTTGACCATCATATATGCCGTTTGAAATTATGAATTTAACATTCATAAATTTGTAATAAATATTCACATGCATACATCTACAGTGGTCCTAGTCTTTGGCAACAACGAAAGAGAACCCCAGTAACCAACCGGCCACATATACATACACAATGTTTACAATAAGTAAATAAATGGGTCATAAATATTCTACAGTCGATTCAAATTTGAATGCAAATCACTGCATATTGATATAGGTAAAGTAAAGTAGAGAAATCTTGCCTGACGAACATAGTATGCATTAAAACCTGCAAACACCAAAGTCAGTAATAAGATACCTGTTTATGTTTACAACGGTTCTCAGGTAAATAAAAATCACCTGTAGTTATACGCATTGTAACTTCTTTTCTTATTTAAGCTTCGATTTTCATGATCAGTTCAAATATATAATTCCAATTTACAAATTATTGATATAAACTCATAAATAGGGTTAATACTATCAAACCGTACCTTTGATAGATGTTTAGCTTTTATCACGACAGATGGGTGTAGTTACATGTATATGCCATGTTGCTGTTATCTTAATGGCACCTAAACATTATACCCTGGTTTTGATTGTTAACACCGTTTTTGTTTTAGTATTGTGTTTACTTTATCTCTCGAATACATTAACATGAAGTTTAACTGTTGAATGAACCACAAGGAACACAAGCAGTGTCCACAGAATGATGGCCAACCTGCAGAGGCCATCTCTGCAACAGAGTAGAGAGTACCCGAGCTTGTCATAGTTAACAGGATCAGCAACAATATCATAGACATTCCAGCAGTCGTGTACCTTAACCCCACTACGCATAATCAACTAGAGGACCTTCCTACAGATACATGCAACCTTTCTGGCGGACGGATATTACCAGGCAAATAGTTTCCCATCTGGTATCCGCATGTGGAACAAGACATAGAGTGCCTCAGGTCCGCACTGGCCGCCAACAATAAGTTTTTTTTTATGTTTTTTAAGCTTTTAATATGTGTATTATTGCACCACAAAACATACACATGTACATACACCAGGTGCGTCGATGACTCAGAGTTAGCCCAGAGCCCTATCAGGAAGAAGAATAAGGAACCTACATAATAGCAGTTATATGTAAACGTACAAATGCCATCTATTTTTATATTGATAAAATAAACGGTAACATAAAACAATGCGTACAGTTTTAACATAATAAAACAATTTTGATCAATCAGTTTTAGATTATCTTATTAAATTAAATTGATTTTAAATTTGGACAAATTTGTATCTAGACTTGAAATATTGGATGTTAAAATATTAAAACTTTCATTCAACGCTACAAACAAACCCTGGTTAACTAAGGGAAGTAACAATGGTACGCTTTGCTCAAGGGAAGCAATCAATAAAACATTGGTTAATCACTTTAGAACACACGCTATGTAGAAAAGTCATTTTTAAGGTGAATGTAATGCCACAGCCATCTTAGACTTCAGATTTCTTAAATTTGCCATATCTGATTGTTTTGTAATAGAACATACTCAAACCTGGTCATTTAAATATTGATGCAGGTCAAGTGCAGAAGTAATTTAAATGCTGCATATTTTGTAAAATGTGTGCTTAGAAAGACAAAAAGAAAACTTTCAGCACGAATATCATAATGATCATGAATGCAAAATGATATCTAAAACCAGTAAAAGTACGCTGTACATGATGGTTACCGCCAAGAAAGCTTATAATTGTTAAAAAAATATTTAAATACACAATTTTCCGTTGTATATGACATTACCCAATTCATTTAATTCTACTATCTAAGCTGGCTATATGTGCTAAAACAGATTTAAAATTGTTAACAACCGCTTTATACACGGTCCTAGTCTCTGTAAGTATACAATTTGTATGTACTAGATAACAATGCAAGGCCCAGGTCCCTAGCTCAAATTTCAAGATCACACTCAGAGGACTCAGAAGTTAAATGTAATAATAGTATTCAAAGGACACAGCTCCACAGCGTACAAAAAATGAACAGTCACAATACGGAGGCTACACAAATAAGTGATTATTTAGATTACCGCCTTTAACCGGGCTCTGGTCAAATCTGATTTGTGGTTGCACTTCGCTTTCTATCCGTTGTCATTTCATAAAACACAGGTTTGCGAACCCAGGTGGTATTTTTGTATCAACACGATCATGTTTGGAATCGCACACGGCCATTTTTTGTATGGTACACGGCTATTTTTGGTATCGTACACGGCCATTTTCGGTATCGTACAAGGCCATATTTTTGGTATTGTACACGGCCATTTTTGTTATCGTACATGGCCATTTCTGGTATCGTACACGGCCATTTGTTTTGGTATTGTACACGGCCATTTTTGTTATCGTACATGGCCATTTTTCTGAAAAGAGATCTCGATTCAGGTATGCTATTCTCATATAATAGTTTTCATCTGTTTTACAAATGAAAGTGCAGATGCCACTGGAAAGTAAGTGCTATCTACGACATAATTAATTATCTTGATAGTTCAGTACTTTTTCGAAAGATGTAGACATACACTTGCATGTGAACGGTATCGTTGCATTAGATCTCAATTGAAACAGTTGGCCGAAATGGTCGGAGAACTACTTAGTATGATCTTGGCGACTAAATTGCCGTGAATAGTACTATTTTTTGTAGATTTTGCACATTGTAATGTAAATATCTGTTGGGTATTAATCAAGCATTTCTTACCTAAACCCTTACATTAATTGTGTCCCATATATGTATTATTCTTGGACAGCGATATTATGGTAGTCATTTGAACTTTCTAATAGTATAAGAACATAATTATACTATGGCGCCAAATGTGTTGACACTAGTGTAAAATTCAATGACTTCAACACCTTTATAATCAGTTTGAGTTATGCATCATGTTTGTTATTTAGTTAGTAAACTGTGTTAATTTTATAAAAAAAATCTTCAATTTATTGTAGTTAGTCTGACAAATAATACATTAGCTATTCAGTTCACAAATATATTAAAAAAAAACTGCCCATGCACAGCTGATCGTCCCACTTGTAGTCGTCCATAGCTCTCTCATTTTTACACAATGTTCATACTCTAGTGTTGTTGGTGCACCTATAGCATCATTCACAGGAAGCAATGATGTGTCCAATAACGTTTACGCATCCGGGCTAGTGTAATTTGTAGCATGATGTGTGAGCTATCTATCCAAAAGCTGCTGCCTCTATAAACCTATTTAAGTTTAAACTTTTTATTTTATTTCATTTGTATATCAGGTTCTTATAACTTAGGCAAATAACGCTCGAAGTTTCCTGGGTATAACCAGTACTAAGCATGTGCGGATAAAGTGTCTTGCCCAATGACACCACAAAGAGCCATACACGATCGAACCCATGACCTTTTGACGCTGATTCCGATGTTCTACAACAAGAGCATGCACTTCACAAATATCTTGCTAATAACTAGTTATATCAACAAAACATGATCTGCTTAGGATTTTACAATATAGGCTTACAACATATTTTTATTATAATTTTCATACTATGAAATGAAACATTTTGAATTGTATTTTCTGTCTATTTCATTCTTCGAAATTCATATTTTTGCTTACCATACTATGGTGGTTTAAATTGATGACCTACTTTTAAAATGCACTGTATTTTTAAAAAGGTAACATATTATGTCATATTCATGAAAGGAGATGTTAACCAAAACTATGTGCAAGTTATAAAATGTTAATACACTTTAAAGTTGTATATTTGCTTCCGATGCCTGAGATACCGGGTTTAAACCTGATAAAGCTTGAATGATTTAAATTTACCTTAAAAGAAATGATGAAAGTCACAAAATACGAAACATCTGAAGTAAAATAACAACCATACTTTTTCATTCTATAAGATTCACCATGAATCTGTACCTCAATTTCATGTTTAATCACGGTATGAAATGCAGGCAAACCGTTTCATTTTGTTTGCAAATTATGACTTGGGGTTCATATACATAACCTTGTTTTCTTATCCAGATGACCCAATATCAACATACGCTTAATCCGACGTCTTTCGTAAATGAAAAACCATGCGGTTCTGTTTTGTGTTTGTTTGTGTTTTACCTTTTTGTCTGTTTTCAGGTAAGTGTTAATCTATTTATTTATCATATTTCAAATTTCGCATTCGAACAAATCCAATATATTGTATCGTATCGAAATAGATATTATTTGAAACTACTGACCGCATATGATGGCGCCGTATTATGAAAACGATACTGTCTTCGTGATAAGAATACCATGTCTTCTAAGGTCAGTGACTTCGTATTTGTCATATTTGTTCTTCACAATTATATTTGATTCTTAGAGAATCCGCAAAATGTTGAGGTCGCTATGTTAAGAAGTCGTCCCTAGCTATTGTGGTTCCAAGAGGTTCTTTTATCATATAATTAAGACTTGTTTTGTTCTACGTAATAAAGCGGTGGTAAGATAAACTATTGCTTTATCGGCAGAGAAGCTTTATCTTGAAGCAACACACACATCAATGACGTCATTGTTTTTGCGTTGTGTAAGCCCAGCGTTTAAATACATTTTACCGTTGATAAACAGTTAATTATGTTATTGAATATAAAAGGTATTTATAACAGCTTCTTTAAAAAGTACATATGTATTAATTTAATTTCATTAATTTTGAAATTATTGCCAGTTACATTTACCGCAAATGTACAAACATGCGTTTGTTTACTGCACTAAAATCAGTTGTTGATGTTTTAAAATAGATCAAACAAGCAAATAAAGACATGATACATGTAAATGAAATACCATGCTATTGCATTGCCCAAGTTTCATTAAACATATCAAATTGAGATTTTCCTCAACACAAATATTTTAAATGCTATAACTTAATTTGTTCAGACTTCAATTATGTTTGTCTTTTAATGTGTAATTAGTTTAAGTAATTATTTAGAGCAATTAAAAGTTTTGCAGTTGATACAAATCTTAATTTGAGATGTATAGTGAAACCGGCTCCTGATAATCTAAACTTTGTCAAGTGCCTGGCTGTTGTTTTCTGTTTTTCCAAATCGACTCCACATCAAAACAAGTAACCAGACCGTATGGCCATTTAGTGTCAACATTCTGGTAAGGCTTAGAATGATCAGTCCGTAGCAAATTTACTGTGCTTTTTATACATATCTATGGTAAACTAAATTAGGTAATATTTTAAACTATAAGATACTATTAATATCCTTTTCATGACATAAAAAAATGCTATAAAACAACAGATATTAATCACACAGCATATACTTGTATTTGTATATATTGTACATCTACTTGCAGATAGTGTGGCATGTCCTGGAGATAACTGGATAAGATTTTTTGGAAGTTGTTATTTGTTTGTGAAAACCAGGCAGAATTGGTTCCACGCAACCGTAAGTCGTAATTCACATAGTTTTCCACAGACGTGAACTTGGTAATAAAAAGAAATCCAACTGTGTAAGCCAACAATTTAAATGATAATTGAAAAAATGAATGTCCTTCAGAAAACGTTCACATAACAAAGTAACTTCGACAGAACAACCATGTCCCGCTAGCTCATTCGGGAACACGTCTGGTTGCCAATCCAATAGTTGCGGGTTCGAATCCCTTCACCGTAACAGTCTTTATATTAATTGGTCATGAACTTTATTTTCTGCAGTCACAAATCTTTTACCTCCGACTGTGTATGGAAACAATTAGTGACTTGTACAGATAAGGTGCCAATAGTAAAGGTAAACTACAAACGGATCCCAGGAACGACGATTATTTGCTCAGAGACCGAAGATATAAAACTGCAAAACTATTGAAAATAAAAGGAATAACCCTCAAACACACACACACACGCGCATGCACACGTACCCACGCTCACACACACACACACACACACACACACACACACACACACACACACACACACACCATATATGTCTCGAAATCTGCATAATGTTTGACGCAATAATGATTAGTAAATATCTTGTTCATCAATCATCTTGAGATCTATTTAGACAATTACTTTTTCTCATAAATCCTTACACTTATATTAATTCAAAATATGTTTCTCTATGAATACTTACTAACATTTGATGCTAATATTTCATGTGATAAAACTAGTAATTAATCCATCTCAATGAGTATTTACTAACATTTGATGCTTATACTTAATGTTATAAGACTAGTAATAATCCATCTCTATGAGTACTTTCTAACATTTGATGCTAATACTTCATGTTATAAAACTAGTAGTTAATCCATCTCAATGAATACTTACTAACATTTGATGCTAATACTTCATGTTATAAAACTAGTAATTAACACATCACTATGAGTACTTACTAACATTTGATGCTAATACTTCATGTTATAAAATTAGTAATTAATCCATCTCTATGAGTACTAACTAACATTTGATGCTAATACTTCATGTTATAAAACTATTAATTAATCCATGTCTATGAGTAATTACTAACATTTGGTGCTAATACCACATGTTATAAAACTAGTAGTAATAAATACATGTCTATGAGTAATTAATAACATTTGATGCTAATAATTCATGTTATAAAACTAGTAATTAACACATCTCTATGAGTATTTACTTACATTTGATGCTAATACTTCATGTTATAAAACTAGTAATTAATCCATCTCTATGAGTACTTACTAACATTTGATGCTAATAATTCATGTTATAAAACTAGTAATTAATCCATCTCTATGAGTAATTACTAACATTTGATGCTAGTACTTCATATTATAAAACTAGTAATAATCCATCTCTATTAGTACTTTCTAACATTTGATGCTAATACTTCATGTTATAATACTAGTAATTAATCCATCTCTATGAGTACTTTCTAACATGTGATGCTAATACTTCATGTTATAAAACTAGTAATTATTCCATCTCAATGAGTACTTACTAACATTTGATGCTAATACTTCATGTTATAAAACTAGTAATTAATCCATCTCTATGAGTACTTACATTTGATGCTCATACTTTATGTTATAAAACTAGTAATAAATCCATCTTTATGAGTACTTACTAACATTTGATGCTAATACTTCATATTATAAGACTAGTAATAATCCACCTCTATGAGTACTTACTAACATTTGATGCTAATACTTCATGTTATAAAACTAGTAATTAATCCATCTCAATGAGTAATTACTAACATTTGATGCTAATATTTCATGTTATAAAACTAGTGAGTAATCCATCTCAATGAGTAATTACTAACATTAATGCTAATATTTCATGTTATAAAACTAGTAATTAATCCATCTCTATGAGTACTTACTAACATTTGATGCTTATACTTCATGTTATAAAACTAGTAATTAATCCATCTCAATGAGTAATTACTAACATTTGATGTTACATGTAATATTTCATGTTATAAAACTAGTAAGTAATCCATCTCAATGAGTAATTACTAACATTAATGCTAATACTTCATGTTATAAAACTAGTAATTAATCCATCTCTATGAGTACTTACCTACATTTGATGCTAATACTTCATGTTATAAAACTAGTAATTAATCCATCTCAATGAGTAATTACTAACATTAATGCTAATACTTCATGTTATAAAACTATTAATTAATCCATCTCTATAAGTAATTACTAACATTTGATGCTAATACTTCATGTTATTAAACTAGTAATTAATCCATCTCTATGAGTAATTACTAACATTTGATGCTAATACTTCATATTATAAAAAACACGTTCTGATTCAAATTGACCCTTTTCTGAAAAGGTCAAAACTATTGATATTTGTAACTTCTGTTCTCGCGATGTTCATTGAGTATCATTTAAATGATCGGCATGGTCGTTTTATATTAATACAATAAGAGGTTCAAGCCAGCATGCCTATTTGTAGAGTATATGCTTTTAATCTGGCTGAATTCAGTCATTTACATTACATGTGGTTATAGGTTTCACTTAATATTTTTGCTGGATAATTAATTGAACTTGTATCATTTAAAAGTAAAATGGGCATTATCAAATAAAAGTTAATCCTGATGAAGTGATTGGCTGAATTCAGTCAAACTTTAGTTGAGTGTACACGAATTACAAATGCTGCATGTAAAATCGATATTTGCCATTCCAGCTCTTTACTGGCTGAATTCAGCCAAACTTTACATTTAGAAGTCAGTTTGCAAACCTGCTTTTGAAGGAAACCATTTTGCTTGCTGGCCGAATTCAGTCAGTATAAGGCATCTCACAATACAACATGAAAACTACGGAACGTCTTTTATACATTTCATATCGTTCTTCTGTAAAATTACTTGGCTGAATTCAGTCAGTAGGATCAAATTTGGTTATCAGACAATTTTGTTAGCGCTCTTTAAGTTTTATGAACGTTTAGTATATAAAATGAAATATGAACAAATGATATACTAGAACAAAATTTTATAATCCATCTTTTTATTATTTGATAATGTATTTTGCCAGTTTTAATAAGATCCTTAGCCTGTAATATGCTAATATACATTATACAAAAATTCAATGTCGCCAAATTTGGCTCTAATGAAATATAGCTGTTTGGTTTAAATGCAAATAAAATAGTATCTAATAAATATAAGCTGTACTAATGGGAAGTGATTATTTAATCCAAATATTAAACAAGAATGTGAAATCTATAAAAACAAACATCAGAATAAAAAAGGGTTTTATGGTTAAATCTCTGTAGGCTTATGATACGTTCGAATCACTTAACAAGGTAAAATCATGATTTAAACAAACTAGTAGGTGATCATAATTATGTTTATCCTTCATATTAATATACAGAAAACGCACGCACGCACATACGCACGCACGCACGCACGCACATGTATATACAGTATTATGATTTAAAACATCTCTAGTTTTAGAGATGCCTTTTACTTTTTAATGACACCCAAAACCATTTCAATATTATCGTGGGATCAGACTACACAACTGTACTACCTATCGAGTAGTTATATCCTGTCATTTGTAGTTTCTGAGAAAGATATTTTAAAACACTTCTCTAAATAATTATGCCTGAGTAAATATTTGGTACCATGTGGCTGGGGTGGTCATTACAGCTCAAAGGTGGGATTCACTGTGACTTCACTTAAACTTAATAAGATATTTAACATGTCTATAATATTAATTTGGAGATTGTTAAATATAAAAATACATGTAGTTTCATCATATGAAAAATGCTAGAACTCAATTATTTAGAAAAAAAATTATACCATACATTTTCATGATAAACAATATTGCGGAACATATACTTAATTCTCAATATATAACATCATTTAAACGCCAACTTATACATCATGTGTTAACGCACCAAAATACCATGTTTTTATTTAACAAGTTATTTTGAAGTATCTATTATTCATGCTCGTCTAAGAAATAGTTACAGTATGATATATTTGTCTACAAATTAAAATTATATTCAATATATATATATAATATGAGCATTAAAAAGAGGACGCTGAACACTATTTCATGCATTGTCCTTAATTTTCGTGCTACATGCCACCTTCATTCTTTAGGTGTTATATGGGAGTGATAATAAAACATGTAAGCAGATGACCGATAATCCAAGGATCAATCTTATTGCATTACTTTGAATTTGTATCATTAGTGGAAGAGAGGAAATTGTTTCCCTCTGTTGAAAATAACACATACAATACATATATAAAGCAAATAACCCTTGTTCCCTGGCTGCCATGTTTTTAAACGGATCAAGTTGATTTTAGCTATTTGGGTAGAGGGTCTCGTACTGATGAACATTTGTACAAAATTATTTGAAATCTGACCATTGGTTATTTATTACATGAAAAACTATATCATATTCATGAAACACATAGTGACTTTCAAAAAGTGCAACATTTGTGACATAAGTTGAAATATTTAAAATGAACAATTCAATTGCAAAACAATTTTAAATGCCAAACTGAGTTTGATGACACATTTGAGAACAACCTTAGCTACTATTTTCTGGTATTAATCAAACATATTTATTTCGTTTCTTGTTCTTAGAGTTAAAACAATTTGCTTCAACAGAAGTTGATGGCGATATGATACTTTCTTTGCTTCCACATGTTTTTCCTGAATATACCTGAAATAACAACAAAAATAAAATATTTCACGATTTTAATAATACTGACCTATGCATAAATTTTACTTATATATCCTATTAAATTTTACAATTATTTTATTTTCGATATATTTCTGCTTTTACATTAGATTAACATGTTAACTACAAGCAGTACTAAATAACAAAACACATCATGATATATTTCGAATCAAGCTTATTTTGCATATTATTATGTATATATTATAATATAATTTAGATTAAGAATAAAAGAGTCATACTAAACTAAATAAGATATCTCGCAGATTTGAAAAATGAAATTATCAAATGGACATACATTTAGGACAAGGACAACATGATACCTTTTTAATTAAATAAAATACTGGCATAGTTGTAAAATTTAGCACAAATGGTGGCTATTTGGATGGATAATGTCTGGTACAAAATACCATTGTTTACCTTAAAAACATGTTTTTAAACTTGCTTTTATCTCCAACATTTGAATTAGACCTGACCCGTTGAGTCACATAAATGATTTAGCATATAATGATCTCAATTATAGCCAACTCATTCAAAATATTCCATGCATCATCGAAAATCTATACTTAAATTCATACTACCGAACGCAGTGGTAATATCTATGGAGTATGTGATCCGGGTTCAAATCCCGTGACATACATTATGGTTTATTTTTGGTTGATTTTCCGAGCCACACTATTTTCCCCACAGAGATCCACAAATATTTTTAATTGTTGTAATGTTAGTACTGAATGCTTTGAGCATTGTTAGAATCACTTTTTATTGAATGTGTCATTTATACAGACAAACTAGTCAATAGCAGTATTATTCTCGCTAAACTATATATGAATATATGTAAAATTGCGTACAACCACTTTCAACTCTGTCTCCTATCATAATATTATCAATTCATTAAAAAAGCGTTTGCATCAAATGGAAGATATTTAAAATGGAATATAAAACTCATCGACGAAATCCTTTTTTAAATGAACACAAACAAACTGCACAATTTCATTGCATGTACTGAATGAAACAACACGTTCGCTGTCGTCTCTTTGATGACTGTGACGTCACCGTGCGTCGGCTAACATCAAAGAGATATTGTACGGGCGAAACGTACATGATTTCAAGTCCTTGAAAGTGACATGTTTATGTCGTTTCTTTTTGAAAATTGAAGCATGATTTTTGGATTGCGAAGTTAGTAATATGGAGGAAATATATTAAATTAATGGATAAAATATATCAACGGTATGTACTCTGTGAACAACTATTTTTCAAAACGTTATGGTTAACGCAAATAATTCCAGTCTGACATCAAAATAAAATCGGTCCCGGTCACTTTCCTAATTAATGTCATTTATTTCATAATTAAAGTCACTGTTAAAAAGCTCAAACAAACAAGTTATACTGTGCATTTTTATAAAATATTTTAAAGACGCAAGCCATTTTTGGTCCGAAGTCTCAGCTTTGACCACTTTGAAAAAATAAACGTCACGAGCAAACAATTTAACACATTACGGCAAGCAAAACCGTTTTAATGAACCGATATGGGTCGCAAATCACACATCGAAGGCCTGTTACGTAGCGATAGACTCTTCCGAAAAACTCCAGGGGCGGATCAAGGATTTCAGTTTAGAGGGAGTGCGCATGTGCGTATCCAGGAATTGATGTTAGGGTTCGGGGGTATAGGGCGGCAAATTATACTTAAGTGAATGTATATACATTTATAACTTAATTCTTTTGAATAAAGATAAACATAATAACACATATACCTTGAATTTTTTTTATAAACTTTTTTATTTACAAAAAAAAAATATCGCTTGGCAGGCTCGAACTTTTAACCTCTAGATTGACAGGCGCACGCCTTACCTATTACACTACTGCACCACTTAGATTTGTATTAGACACCAATCATAGCACATCACTATCTTGTTAGGAGCAGGCCGATGGCATATTGTTTTTCTGGCTAAATCTCTTTTTTAATATAACGTTGAATGAAAATAGATGAAAGTTTAACATAGATTTCAGTGTTGTATTGATTATTTGTTTGTCTCAGTTTGTCTACCAGTTTAGTTGTTTCTGTCTCGGTGCTTTTGAAAGTTTGGTCTACGCAGTGTAGATATTTTAATTGTATACATGTTTTAGCAGACTGGTCTATTTAAAATCATTTACACATGTCATGACATGCAAATAAACATACATTTTCTTCTGCGTTTGACTTTCTGCAGATGATGATAACCATGTAAAAAAAGCTATTCAGCTTTTTTTTTTTAAATTTTGCTCGCGTTGATGGTGCCGCCATAACAAACTTTTTCGCGTAAAATTACAAGAATTGATATAGATCTAACGACAAGGAAAAAAACTTAAAAAAAAACCGACCAAACACTGGGCGACAGTAGAATATACTCAAGCAACATGCTAGAAGTAGTTTGTACATATTTTAGGTACATCAAATATGTGCTTAATTTGTTTGAACACAAATCGTTAAGATGGTTATTTGAGTTCAGGATGAATGTGAAGAAGAAAAACCTATGCTTGCCAAAATTTAGGTGGTGCGTGTCCCCCCCCCCCCCTGAATCCACCCTTGAACTCCCTTACATATCTGTAATGGCTTAGTCAAAATTGACCTCCTTTTGCACAGCGGGTGACAAAACAATAGAATGTTATTGCCACAAGGCATATTTCACAGCTTAGTAAAGCATGATAGGGGTAATTTATACGTCCGATAGAAAATATCTGGACCGATTTTTTATTCAATTTTGAAACGAAACCCGGTTTTGAACGGTAGAAATCGGTCCAAAAACCGAAAAACCGGTGATTTTAGAAGCCCTGGGCCCTGTTTCTCAAAAATACTTCAGTCTGCTATTTTACTTTAACTCAAATAGTGTGCTCAATTTCAGTATAAAATTGAGCACACTATCGAGTTTAAGTAAAATAAGAGACTTAAGTATTTTTGTGAAACCGTTGCCTGGTACTGATGTATTAAATACTATTACATATTCCCATTGTTGATTGATACATTTGTAAGTATGTATGCCTAGTGTTAGATATTTACAGCTATGTATTATCAAAGTAAGAAGGGCGGAGTTCACTTTATCGAAAACCGTTATGGTTGGCCGTTCAGCATATTTAAAACAGAAGGTTGGCTAAACTACTGGTCTGCTTGCTCTTATCTCTACATGGGGTTTCGATTGATAGCTGTGGGAACTATTTATGTATGAGAGATAAGATGACTGGTCCCTTGGGGCCGGTCACTATTTATAATGCTGGTAATCAACATTATAATGCATACTAATAATTCTGTTCTTATTGGTCAAATTTAGTTAGAAGTGGCTACATGACGGAGTGTATTTTGCAAATGGATACACAATGATTTCTAAATTAACAAAATGTTTCTTACATTGATAATGAAAATTTGCCTTTTTAATGTATACTCGGCACAATGCACACAATTCTATAATAAAAACTGGCAATATCTTTATTTAAATTTAAAAAGGTTTTCAAAGAATATTTTTTTTTATTTATAAACTTTAAATCAACATGACATACACTCATGTATTCATCAACAGTTTTGCTCATTTTCAATCAAATAAATTAGGTATGAATTTTAAATTTAAAAAGACATTGTCACTATTTAAGCGAATACAGAAAAATCAGTGGGAAAGGCCATTTTTCGTTGTTGCTGACGTTTATACTGTTACTCCGGTCTTTAATGAGGTGTTTAATTAAGATCTAATGGGGGTTGTAAATGAACAAAATAGCCGTATAGATTAAGTACCATTGCCCAGCATGTGGTGATTACTGGTATCATGCTCGGTGATCAGATAAGAACTGCCATTTGAGTTGTGTATAAATCGGTTTTTGCTTCAAGTAAACTAAACATCATTCAATTTCTCGGATGGAAATTGTAGTTCGTAAATTTTTTTTTGCAAATTATCTATAATAATTTCATCAAAATACATCATAACCAAACAAATAGTTTTGAAAAGCATAGCTGCTATATCTCAAGTTGTTTTTCAGAGGTATGTGCGATTACTCAAGAAAAATAATATATCCCTGGTATATAGGCTTGCTAAAGTCTGCCCTCAAAACATAAGAATTTCTAGAATACTAGTTACATAATCTTGGTTAATTAGATTGAATAGATTTAGTGAATATTTTGCGTCATCTTTATGCCATCGAGGGCTAACAGACGATCATTTAACTTAACCACTGTTTCCTGGGATAAACCAGTACTCGAGCACACCTCGTCTCCGCAATTAACTGATAACTTTCCCACTTGAAACAATGGTGAGAGACGAATGATAATGAGACACAATGTCGTATATCAATCATCACGGAGACTGTTGTCGGGCAGGGGATTCGAACTCACGACCCCTGGATTGATAGTCAGACGCGTAACCGACTGAGCTTATCAGGCCCGGCTGGTTAATTAGATATGTATAACCAAAATGTTTATTCTCAGTGGAATTGTTGGTAATATATATTATTATGAAAATGAAAGTATTAACCTTCTCAGTCTTTATATATTACAACATAATTTATATATGTCTCGTAATTTTATTGCTACAGTTTAAAATAATTATTGGCTGACATCATTATAAATTATGTTCCGGAATAACTACTACTAATAATAATAATAATTATATATCTGTCTCACCGACTCAAAATCAAAAATATCTAAATATCTTGATCTGTTAAGTAATCGAATCAGTGGATGTTAAACAATGCGTTCAGAACTCCATATAAATGAATCTGCTGACAATATATTTGATGGAGTTCTACTGGTGTTAGTCCCATTATTATATATATATGTAATATGTGTGTCTAACTTTGAATGAGATATAGTCATGCTCTGAACACAACTTAGTCATACTTTTTTTGTTAATTCTGTATAATGACAACGGGTAACAACATTTCTCTTGTTAAAATTGCTATGATTATTATATCAAATTGCAATAGGTTTTTTGTTTTATGTTAATGTTCCAAACAGAGAGTGATACCTTTTTGTCTTTTTCTGATGTCTATTCTCGGTCAAACATTTGTACTCCATCCATATACATTTTCCTTTTTCTTTTGTATGTTTTTTCAGACACCTTCATGACACCTCCATGCTTTATTGTCATAATACAAATTTAATAGTATTTATTATTCACCAAGTAGTAACATTTTGTCAATTATGTATCCATTTTTACGTATAATCGATTTTAACATATTATAAATTTGTTTTATACATTGTAGTTTTGGTCCCATTGAATACAAGAGCTGTAAGTGAACAGCATTAACTCGACTTTTCTAGTGTTGCCACAAAACAAAATTTAACACCAGAAGTATGTAACATATAAAAATATCAGCACTATAGTACTAACAAGTATGTGAAATGGAGGAGACGAAAATAACTGACGCAAAATTGAAACGGCGGAGTAAATCTAATTTAATAGAAAAACAAAAAAAGAAATATGATGGGGTAGAAAATAGGGTATAAGGCTCAGACAAGATTTAAACATAGCAAAGTATCTTAACATAATAATATAGAGGGAGGCTCTTTGGTAGCTTCCAAAATTACAATCAGGCAGAGTATTTCATATTTAATGCAAAACAAAATAAAAAATGAGTAGGAAAGGTATGGTTGGGGTCAGAGTGCTCTTGGTAGGCAACACAATTGAAATTGGGCAGAGCATTTCTTTAATAAAAAGCAAAAGAAAATCAATAAAAATTGGTAGGGGAGGATATTTCATGTGCTATTTAACAAAATTTAACATAGAGCTGTCGGAGGGACAGCGTGCTTGACTATTCGAATATTTGTCACAAAAGTACAAATTTGATTGAGACTAATGATAACTCCAAGCTTACACGATTTATCTTACTTACTAAATTGAGTAGAGCTTATAACTGCAATACTGTGAATGAAATTTCAATCCATCCAATACATGGAAAGACTGTTGAGTTTCAATTAAATACATTGCATGTTTGTTGTGATATGGACTTATGGTACTTGCACGCAAAACTTAAACAATAATTTTTAAGTCAAATAAAGGCAATACTTTTGCATTATAACCACCCAAGAGTTATCTTAACTTAGTTATTGGAGTAGGTTTGATGACTGGGAAGTCTTGTATAAAAGTTCAAGTCAATGCATGCAATGGTTATTGAGATAGGCACTTGCATGCATAACTTTAACCAATGTGTGACGCCGATGCCCGAGTGAGTAGAATAGCTCTCTTTATTTTCCGAATAGTAAAAAAAAAACTATTCGAATTATATTGTGACAAAGTACAAACTCAGATACTGATGGCTAATCCAGATAAAAAGAGTTATTTATGGAATTACATAGCTTAAACCTTGTATGAAGTTTCAGTCAAATACATGCAGTGGCTTCTGAGAGATATATTTTAACCAAATATACTAGACACAAAAAAGGGCCATAATTAAGAAAATAATAGCAATAATTACCCCTGTTCATTAATGTAGTTTGATTTAGACTGCAAAACCTTTTTTAAAGTTACATCAAATACATGGAGTGTTTTATGAGATATGAAATTAATTGTATTTGCACGCAACACTTTAACCAGAATTTCTATATTATAAGTCATACAAGGGCGGTAATTTGCATTATATAATGCAAATGCTTGATTACTGTGAAGTCTTGTGTGAAGATTAAGCCAATACATGCGATGGTAACTGATATAGTTGATTGCACTGTCTCAGAATATAAGCACGCACAATCATGTCAAGTTCCATCCATATAACTTCACACTTATGTACAATTATGAAACAATAAATGTGACATTTTTGCACTCAAATACGACATTGTCCTTGAATTTTGTAGCCTGATATGTTACATACTAGGGTCCTCCATGGCTGAGTGGTCTAAGGCACCGTCTAAAGATCACTTCCCTCTCACTGCTAGGGTCGTAGGTTCAAGTCCTGCTCACACCAAAACTTTATTTGAGAAATATTGCCAGTTACTTGCGGAAGGACGGTGGTTCTACTCAGTCTGAGGTCTTCTTCCACCAGTAAAACGAGATATGTCATATATAACATGAAATGTGTTGAAAAATGGCGTTAAAACCCATTCAAAAATATACTTCCGCAGAGCATAAGCATGCACAGTTATGCCAAGTTATATGCAAATAACTTCAAGCCCTACACATAAATGAACAATTTTAAAAACTTTTTAAAACGAAGATTGGAAGCTGACATCAGAGCCGATGCCGGGTGCGTACAGAAATTCATCTTTTTCTAGAATGTTCAAGCCGAAAGTAAGAAAAAATCACACCAATGATAACTATAAATGTAATTACTGCATATATCTCCAGTAGCATATACATTGAATGGATATGATTTTTAATCTCAAAATTATATCATCAATACTGCCTCAATATAAATTGTGTGTACTGGTACTTCTGCCCATATGTACAAATACATATTCTAATATATTGCGATATCAAATGATTACTTACCTGCAAACAAGCTTTCATTCAATGATTTGATTTCTACCATTAAATGTGTCTCTGAAAAGTAGCTTCAACATTTTCAAAAATCCTTTGGCAAGTAAATGTTATTTCTGGCACCATCTCAAAACACTATCTTCAGTTAACGCTTCAGGAATACATCGTAACAACACTTTTCTTGAAGACACTTTCCAATTTTTTCAACATCAAGTGCAACATCTTTTCAGGAAACTGAAATTAAAATGTGTGATCGAATACCTACAGTGTTTCATTGACGTTTTCAAATTTGAAGTGTACATTGACTCCTGTTAAAGATATCTTAACAATATACAATAAAGTTATATCAAGATTGCATTAAAATATTTAAAATAATTTATCATATCATGAGTTCATGTATTTAATAGGTAAACAAATATACACGTTTATATAGTTTCTTTAAAAAAGCGTTACGCTAGTAAAATTCGTTGTTTGAAAAATCATTGTGGAATGTTTTGAATCAACTTAACCATTGTGAGCATTTAATTTGCATAATATATAGAGTTTAAATTTAAAGAACATACGTTTAAGAAATAATTTTTAGCAGTTTTGTTAATTTTGAACATTTAGATTTTCAAGATTGAATAAATAAAATGTTAATTGAATATGTAGAAATTGATAACTGGATACATACCATTTAAACGTTTGTTTCCTGGTGAACTCTCTTTGTGTATATATTCCTGGCTCTGAGTTATTTGTATCATCACTACTCATTGAAAATGAACTTGTCTCCAAAAAACATGTATATTTTATTATCAAAATAACATCACTAATTATTTCATTATCAAAGGTGGTAACACATGTAAATGACAACTATTCCATTCAATATATTTTATACCAATTAACAGTATATTTCATAATGCAGTTTACAAACATGAACTACACAACCCGTTCATTAAGCAGTAATGTTGTCTGAAGAGGGTTAATACTCTCTGCTCCAGAGAGATACACTACACTGCACACGTATTATTGCTGATAAATTGTTGATAATACACAAATTGCTGGTTCTTATTGCTTTATGTTCGTATATTTGTGGAATCGTTTCCATCAACATAATTATAAAATGATATTGATACAAATTGTTCAAATATATTAACTTATATTAACTTAGAAATTGAAAATACATTGTTAAGGTTCATAGTAGAAAAGATATTAAAGATAAAGCACTAGGCGATGTTTGAAATTGATATCATGAATAAATTATTAAGTGCAATTTTTTCAATTTGTGTTTTGTCATGTTAAACGTAATTTATTTAGCGGAAGACCAAACTACACAAAACATAATTCAATATTAGTTACATCAGATTGCATGTATTGTCCTTAATAAATTTACAGTGTTGAAGTACTTACATGTACTTAAATCATATCTATGTAAAATGCATTTAAATTGTACTAAAGCGTCTTCTTTAAATCTGTGACACATAAGACCAATGGTTTCAAGCAATATCAAATACATAGGGCCTATTTCAATGGTGATCCCAGATGAGGATTTACGAAAATACTTTGTACCACTAAGTTGAGGATCGCACTATCCAATTGCTTGTTCGTTAACTTTAAGTACCACGAGATGGTAAAATTTCGTCATTTGTAATACCTTTTTATAAACTAATACACACGGAACTTTCAAGTGTCTAAGATTTTGAATATTTTCAATTGAATACAACATTTGATGTACGTGAAACACTCTGCTATAAAAAAAAGTAACAATCATATGAAAAGTGCAAATTTATACAATCTAGAAGTTTAAAAGACTCCGAGCAATATAATAAAAAAATGTTGTGTTTTCTTTCATAACGTATTCGTTGGACATTGTTTGCATTTGACAGATTGTTTTTATTATTTTCAAAAGTGTTCTTTATGCATTCCTAAACAGTAATAATATATATACATATATTCGGTTTTATTTTTTGAAAGTTTTGAATATTTACTTACCAATGTCACACTCTGGTATTTTTAAACCAAAGTTCTTATAGTTGATATAAATTGTAAATACGATATCAAAATTCTAAACCAATGTATAATAATGACAATTTAGATTGTGGCGGATTATAATTTGCATATTATTATATTAAGTCCGCTTCATCAATTAAGTAAGTCACTTCACAAGCCCATCCACTACATAAATTTTTCTATTGAATTTATAACATATAAACTAATACCAAATTACTTTCTCTTAATATGCCATTGCGACAAAAAGCCATATCAGTAACAACAGTCTGCATAATAATTAAGGAGAAACCTTGTACAGTGCAATATCACATAAATATCCATAACAACTATTTAAAAAAAATTTGGTTTGTCATATTGTGTATTGCGTTACATATTTTTTCTGTTTGTACTACATGTATGTACATCAGCATATACTTACAATAACATTATATATCTCTATGTATACTTATTAATAATTCCTAATTTTGCTAGTCAGGTAAATTTCAATTAACGGTACAAAGACACATCTTTTGACCATTGTCTGGTACATTCTTGAGTAACTAACATTATTCTCTCTAACTACATAATTGACATTAAATACAAATAACAGGAATGTTTTCAGTCTATAAATTTCTCCATCTGACGCTAATGGCTATTGCAATGATTATAATAGCTGTTCTCTGCCATGGCAGTTGATATCACGAATCCCTACTGACCCATATATTAGCCTACGCTGATAGTACTTTTGCAGATGTTTCAGTTATTTGCACAATACCTAACACATAGATTAGCTAGCAGGTATACAAACAGTAAACTTTTCAATTGTCAGAAGATTAGGTTCAGGCACTTATTGTACTAGGATTGAGTGCGAATCTGGGTAAACATCTACCTTATATGTTAAATAAAAGAATGGTAGGTAAATGTTAGTTTTTCTTGATAAAATGTAGTGAAACTAACTTATAGATAAACAAATAATGATAGATATCCTAACCCTCCTGAATTGGCAATATACACTCAAACACAGAGTAAAGTGAATATATTTTAATCCCGAGAGAAAAATAGAATTAACAGTCAATTGAAGAACTATATGAAAATGTTTTTTTTAGTAAAGAAAGTGAGTTTCGAGTAATGGAAAGTGAATTTCGAGTAAGAAAAGTGAGTTTTGGGTAAGAATATAAAATGAATAACAAAAATATGATATTTAACACCATATCTGTACAAGTTAACAACGTATATGTTAAGTTGGAACAAGAAAAAAGAGTTATACAATATAATGACATGACATAGTGAAATGTAGATAGCGCATTGAAAACAAACATAAAATTAGCAAATTAGACCAAATCTCATCAAGGTTTAAAAAATGCCAGCTATTTTATTGACTTAAAATCTAATTCTAAAAATGGAACTGTTCAGAAATGTTTTTTAAAACAATGTCATGATACATATAATAGATATAAAAGGATATATCACGGATAAACCTGTTTGGGGACAGTAATGTAAAATAAAAGCAATAACACTGCTAAATTAAACTTGGTTGTTTTAACATTTATTTTATTGAGTCACGACCAAACAAGGTCATTATCTTCTAACTCTTATTTTGAGAAAAGCTATGGCGTAATCTTTGTTGGTATGTCGCGTAACATAAGGAAATACAATTGAATTTAAGAAGTAAAAAAAATACTGTTCAGGGACTAATCGCTGCAATATTTTCACCTGCATCCCTTTTCTTATAAAATACATAAGGTTACTTTTTTCAAATAAATTACATTATTTGTTGCAGTGTCTTATTAAAGTGAAAACAACCAAGCTCCACAATCCAAAATATGAAACTTGGATAACGGAGTTTGTGAAAGGGATGAACATAACATATTATAATATTATATTATAGCTATAACATGTCACTCGCCCTTATTTACGTGTTACTACCTGAAGTTGAATGGATATGTTTGTCATAATAGTAAATATAATCAAGCACTGCTAATATAAACCTTGGTAAATATAATGCTTACAAGAAACTATCTCTAGTAGATTATTAGCAAAGTTTGTATTTAAAGTGAAAATAAACAACAATATGAAACTTGGGATTACAGAGTGGTAAACAATAATATCTTTATTATTTACACTCGCCACTCTTTTCTATAATAATATTGTGTAATTATCTCAAGTAGACTATTTTGTTTGTTGCAGCATAGTTTGTCATTATAATGGAAATAGCCAAGCTATACTTTTGATAATATAGGGATGAAAATAAACTGGCTATAGAATCCCCCACCCCCTCTGTTGTTTTTTTCATTAAACTGGTTTTATCATCTATACAAGTGTTATCATAGCATCTATCTACATCATAATACTTTGGTCTATTCATAATTAAACAAAAATCTGTGGGTTAGTATATTGTGGTAGGGAGAGGTGTGTGAAAAGATACCAAAGATAAAATTGGTTTAATTATTTGATTTAATACAAAACAAACTTTAAACAAGTGACCTATTGGCCTCAACGGTCACCTGAAAATCTTTAATGGCATAAAGCTTTATGAATCTATGATCCACCCTAAGACCTCATAGGGGTGGAGAGCATGAAATTGACATAGATATAAATCGTCATGTCAGCAATAACAAATCACACCAAAAAACATTCACATAAGTCTATTCAGTCATAAGAAATATCGTTTTTTTTGCATTTCTCTTATATAGATTTAGTAAAGAAGGCCCACCCCTAGTGTCAAGCTAAAATAAGGCAGAGTATTTCTTTTAACACAGAAAAAAAACTCTAGAAAAAAATACAAGAGCTGTCGGACGGACAGCACGCTCGATACTGTTCTAAAACAACAACTTTTTCAGGAAATAAGTACCAAATGTACAGCAATTAATATAAAACTCAGGGGTGGTAGAATTAAGCTATAATTATTACATAATGCACAAAAGTGAACGGATAGCTCACATTGCCTTAACATTATTTAATTGAGCATTTAGTTACATATGTCTTTCAAACCTTAAAATTGCTTTAATAATTTATTAACCATTGCAGTAAAATGATATATGTGCGAATACTTGAAAGCACACCATGTACATATAATAACCCTAAATACTACAATTGCAATACTAGAATAATATATAAGAACAATATAAGTTGGTCAAGCATATCAGGAAATACTTATTTAACATTATCTGAAATAATCCAGCAAGAATTAAGATAAGATTTAGCGAATTTATTTATTGAGGGTGACATATTTAGTTTAAAACTAATCTTCCATGTGGCCCTCTATTATTTACAAGATATACAAAAATGAGATACACATAAAATTATACATGAAATATTCAGTGAAAAAAAATGCTAAAACATTTCTCTTCCCACATGATATTCACACACACATACACTTCAGGAAAACAATACATGTCAACATTAAAAGTGGTTTGTTAATTTTATATAAGGCAGTGGCAGTATGTTACTATTTACATGATTTTGAACACACTTGTACAGAAAACAAATTGAATTATACAATTTTCATCCATCTGATTAGATTGCTTTGGTATCATGGTATGCTATTACAAAAGTTTTACTTTGATATTTTCTGGAAGATTATTCCATTTTATTGGACCAAATATATATATGCTTTGTTTAAATAATTCTTTGTTCGGTTTAGCTAGTTTGATGTTGTTTGAAGAATTTGACCGTGTTATAGGTGTATTTTTATTTGTTTGTCTGAAGTAAAACATTTCATTGATTTCGGCTGAGGTTATTGGACTTCGCTATTTTGTACATAAATTTTGTTTTCCAGAAATAAATCCTATCAAAAACTGTTAGTTTTTTTAACTCCTGCAAGCTTTCTAGTGTGTTTTAATCATTGTTATTCAAGATGATTTTGCAAGCACGTTTTTGGAGCCTTAAAATTCTATCTTGGTTCATTTGACAGGTGCCAACTTATACAAAATTACAGTAATCTTCATGAGGTTGAATATAAGGTTTATAAAACTGAACTCTATGGTCAAGGCTAAGATATTGTTTAATTCTTGACAGAAGCCAAATGTTTCATGGATTTATTTACATATGATCTACATGATTTTTCCAAATTATGTTGTCATTAATAAATATGCCAAGTACTTTATCTTTAGATATTATGCTGAGATTTTCTCTAATAAGATCCAAATTTATGTCTTTGATATCTAAACAAGTACGTTTTTGATGTGTAATTTAAAATATAGTGTAAGCCATAGATGATCTTCTGTTTCAAAAATATTTTATCAATGTTTTACATATGCTATATAAGCACTACCTTCAAAATTTTATCATATGGTAATAAACCATTTCCTGTAAATAGATCTATAGTTTTGTATCAACACATACAGTTTATACACTATGTATTTAAACTTCACGGGGCAATATATCGGTACCAGTTCATGAGAATGGATCAAAATAGTTGAACTAATCTGTACCAACTATATTCATCTAATGACCTTGATAAAGGCAAGTAATAAGGGAATCTATCACAGTATACCACATTCACCTAATGTCCTTAATCAATGCAAGTTATAAGGGAATGTATCACATTCACCTAATGTCCTTGATCAAGGAAAGTCATAAGGGAATCTATCACATTCTAACACATTCATCTTATGTTCTTGAGCTAGGAAAGTTATAAGGGAATCTACCACGTTTTACCACATTCACCTAATGTCCTTAAGAAAGGCAAATTATATGGGAATCTACCACATTCTACCTCATTCATCTAATGTCCTTGATCAAGGCAAGTTATAAGGGAATCTATCACATTCTACCACATTCAACTAATGCCCTAGATCAAGGCAAATTATAAGGGAATCTATCACATTCTACCCAATCCATCTAATGTCCTTGATCAAGGCAAGTGTTAAGGGAATCTATCACATTCTACCACATTCACCTAATGTCCTTTATCAAGGCAAGTTATAAGGGAATCTTCCACACTCTACCCCATTTATCTAATGTCCTTGATCAAGGCTAGTTTTAAGGAAATCTATAACATTCTACCACATTCACATAATGTCCTTGATCAAGGCAAATTATAAGGGAATCTATCACATTCTACCACATTCACCTAATGTACTTGAGCAGGATGAGCTGTAAGGGAATCTACCACATTCTACCCCATTCATCTAATGTCCTTGATCAAGGCAAGTTATCACCGAATCTATCACATTCTACCACTCTCACCTAGTGTCCTTGATCAAGGCAAGTTATAAGGGAATCTATAACATTCTACCACATGCACCTTATGTCCTCAAGCTCGGCAAGTTATAATGGAATCAACCACATTCTACTACATTCGCCTTATGTCCTTGAGTAAGGCAAGTTATAAGGTAATCTTTCACATTATACGTTCACGCTATGTCCTTGAGCTAGGCAAGTTATAAGTGAATCTACCACATTATACACCATTCACCTCATGACCTTGAGCAAGGCAAGTTATATGGGAATCTACCACATTCTACCACATTTACCTAATGTCGTTGATTAAGGCAAGTTATAAGGGAATCTACCACATTCTACCACATTCACCTAATGTCATTGATCAAGACAATTTATAACGGAATCTACCACATTCTACCACATTCACCTTATGTCCTTAATTAAGGCAAGTTATAAGGGAATCTATCACATTCTATTACATTCACCTTATGTCTTTGAATTAGGCAAGTTATAACGGAATATTCACATTCTACCACATTCACCTAATGTCCTTGAGCAGAACGAGTTATAAGGGAATCTACCACATATTACCACATTCATATAATGTCCTTGAGCTAGGCAAGTTATCAGGGAATTTATCACATTCTACCACATTCAGCTTATGTCCTTGATCAAGGCAAGTTATAACAGAATCTGTCACATTCTACAACATTCACCTTATGTCATTGAGCTAGGCAAGTTACAAGGGAATTTATCACATTATACCCCATTCATTTAATGTCCTTGAGCTAGGGAAGTTATAAAGGAATCTATCACATTCTATCACATTCACCTAATGTCCTTGATTAAGGCAAGTTATAAGAGAATCGATCACATTCACCTAATGTCCTTGAGCTATGCAAGTTATAAGGGAATCTATCACATTCTACCACAATCACCTAATGTCCTTGGTCAAGTCAAGTTATAAGGGAATATTTCACATTCTACCACATTCACCTAATGTCTTTGATCAAAGCACCTTATAAGGTAATCAATCACATTCTACCACATTCACCTTATGTCTTTGAGCTAGGCAAGTTATAAGGGAATCTAAAAACATTGAACCACATTCGCCTAATGTCCCTGAGAAAGGCGAATTATATGGAAATCTACCACATTTTACCACATTCATCTAATGTCCTTGATCAACGCTAGTTATAAGGGAATCTATCACATTCTACCCCATCCATCTAATGTCCTTGATCAAGGCAAGTTATCAGTGAATCTATCACATTATAGCACATTCACCTTATGACCTTGATCAAGGCAAATTATAAGGGAATCTATCACATTCTACCACATTCACCTAATGTATTTGAGCAAGACGAGTTATAACGGAATCTACCACATTCTACCCCATTCATCTAATGTATTTGAGCAAGACACATTATGAGGGAATTTACCACATTCTACCACATTCATCTAACGTCCATGATCAAGGCAAGTTTTAAGGGAATCTATCACATTGTAACCCATTCACCTACTGTCCTTGATCAAGGCAAGTTATAAGGGAATCTACCACATTCTACCCAATTTATCTAATGGCCTTGATCAAGACAAGTTTTAAGGGAATCTATCACATTCTACCACATTCACCAAATGTCCTTGATCAAAGCAAATTATAAGGGAATCTATCCAATTAATACCACATTCACCTTATGTCCTTGATCAAGGCAAGTTATAAGGAAATCTACCACATTCTACCACATTCATCGTATATCCTTGAGCAAGGTAAGTTATAAGGGAATGCATCACACTATACCACATTCACCGTATGTTCTTGTGCAAAGCGAGTTATATGAAAATACACCACATTATACTCCATTCACCTAATGTCTTTGAGCAAGACAAGTTATATGGGAATCAACCACATTCTACTACATTCATCTAATGTCCATGATCAAGGCGAGTTATAAGGGAATCTATCACATTCTACACCATTCACCTCATGTATTTGAGCAAGGCGAGTTAAATGGAAATCTACCACATTCACATAATGTACTTGATTAAGGCAAGTTATAAGGGAATCTACCACATTCTACCACATTCACCCAATGTTCTTGAGGTAGGCAAGTTATAAGGGAATCTACCAAATTCTACACCATTCACCTCATGTCTTTGAGCAAGGCGAGTTATATGGGAATATACCACATTCTACCACATTCACCTAATGTCTTTGATTAAGGCAAGTTATAAGGGAATCTACCACATTCTACCACATTCGCCCATTGTTTTTGAGTATGGTGAATTATATGGGAATCTACCACGTTCTACAACATTCACCTAATGCCCTTTATCAAGGCAAGTTATAAGGGAATATATCACATTCTACCACATTCACCTCTTGTCTTTGATCAAGGCACCTTATAAGGTAATCAATCACATTCTACCACATAAACCTCATGTCCTTGAGCTAGGCAAAGTATAAGGGAATCTACCACATTCTATCACATTCACCTAATGTCCTTGCGTAAGTAGAATTATATGGGAATCTACAACATTCTACCACATTCATAGAATGTCCTTGATCAAGGTAAGTAACAAGGGAATCTTTCACAATCTTCTTCATTCATCGAATGTTCTTGAGCAAGACGAGTTATAAGGGAATCTACCACATTCTACCACATTCACCTAATGTCCTTGATCAAGGAAAGTTAAAAGGGAAAATATCACATTTTACCACATTCACCTTATGTTCTTGATCAAGGCAAGTTATAAGGGAATTTATCAAATTCTACCACATTCATCTAATGTACTTGAGCAAGGCCAATTATAAGGGAATTTATCAAATTCTACTACATTCATCTAATGTATTTGAGCAAGGCCAGTTATAAAGAAATCTATCACATTCTACCATATTTATCTAACGTACTTGAGCTAGGCAAGTTATAAGGGAATCAATCACATTCTACCACATTCATCTAATACCCTTGAGAAAGGCAAGTTATAAGAGATCTATCACATTCTACCACATTCATGTAATGTCTATGAGCAAGACGAGTTTTAACGGAATCTACCACATTCTACCACATTCATATAATGTCCTTGAGCAGGACGAGTTATAAGAGAATCTACCACATTCTACTACATTCACCTAATATCCTTGATCAAGGCAAGTTATAAGGGAATATATCACATTTTACCACATTCACCTTATGTCCTTGAGGAAGGCAAGTTATAAAGAAATCTATCACATTCTACCACATTTATCTAATGTACTTGAGCTAGGCAAGTTATAAGGGAATCAACCACATTCTACCACATTCATCTAATGCCCTTCAGCAAGGCAAGTTATAAGGAAATCTATCATATTCTACCACATTCATCTAATGTCTTTGAGCAAGACAAGTTTTAACGGAATCTACCACATTCTACCACATTCATCTAATGTCCTTGAGCAGGACGAGTTATAAGAGAATCTACCACATTCTACCCCATTCACCTAATGTCCTTGATCAAGGCAAGTTATCGGCGAATCTAACACATTCTACCACATTCACCTAATGTCCATGATCCAGGCAAGTTATAAGATAATCTATCACATTCTAGCACATTCACCTGATGTCCATGAGCTAGGCAAGTTATAAGAGAATATATCAAATTCTACCACATTCATCTAATGTACTTGATCAAGGCCAGTTATAAGGGATTCTATCACATTCTACAACATTCACCTTATGTCCTTGAGCTAGGCAAGTTATAAGGGAATCTATCACATTCTACCACATTTATCTAATGTACTTGATCTAGGCAAGTTATAAGGGAATCTACCACATTCTACCACTTTCATCTAATGTCCTTGAGCAAGGCAAGTTATAAGGGAATCTATCACATTATACCACATTCACCTTATGTCCTTGTGCTAGGCCAGTTATATGAAAATACACCACATTATTACCCATTCACCGAATATCCTTGAGCAAAATGAGTTATATGGGAATCTTTCACATTCTAACACATTCACCTAATGTACTTGAGGCAAGTTAGAAGGGAATTGCAATATTGCTTATACAATTTAGAGTGAACTAATCTGTGAGATGGTGTCATACTGTGACTGTATGTACATGTATCAACTATTTATGCACGTTTAAAGGCAGTATGTAAAAATAAATGAGTGAAACATCCTAATAAAATATTGATTGATTGATTGAGCATTTAGCGTCATTTTAACCCATCGAGGTCTAACCATCAGTTAACCTAACCACTGTTTCCTGGGATTAACAGGTACTCGAGCACATCCCATCTCCACAAGTAATTGATAACTTTCCCACTTTAATCAGTGGTGATAAACGAATGATAATGAGACACAATGTCGTATAGTAATCATCACGGAGACTGTTGCCGGGCGGGGGGTTCGAACTGACGACCCCTGGATTAATAGTCAGACGCGTAACCGACTGAGCTAATCGGGCCCGGCTCCTAATAAAATTATGTATTAATAAAAGTGTAATATTATATTGTAATAATATAAACTGATTTAAATAATGCACTCTAAATGGAGATATTTAATATATTAAATAGTCTGAACTAGATTTAACTGTAATTTAATTCTAAGATGTTCACAGAATGATGGAAAGGTACTTATAGACCAGCATCATACAACCAATATATTTACTGCAAAAATACCCGTGTATAATTGTGCAGTGTCACTGCCTGGGAATTCCCTGGTGTTTTATTTGGGGAATATAACTAAATTTTTAATATAAAGAGAGGAAATAATTTTAGACATTGTTCGGTCGAAATCAGTTTCTAACTGCCCTGCACTCAGATTTACCAGCATAGCATGTATCAACAATAGCAACCTTTATCACAGCATGCTGTCAACGCTTTCTCTCCCCGGATACTGTCCAGAACTGACCAACTGACTCCACAGAACATTAGCATTGTACAAAGATAACAAAACCTGATTAAATGACACCTCTTTAACATACATACAAGTGCCATAGTACAAAAATAACATGTTTTGTCAATATACAACATCCCCTACGAAATAAACACACACACACACACACACACACACACACACACACATTTTTCTTTCACTGTTAGAATAATATTATACACTAAAATGAAACACTCATACATAAAATACAGAAAACAACAAAATTAAATCAAGTGACATATTTTCTTGTTCTAATACATAGATAATCGTGTTTTTTTTAAAAAAAAAATGACCAATAATAGAATTGAATACATATATTTTGTCTCATGGTCACATTGACGAACATGAAAAATTAATAAAGAAACAATTTGAAATTTATTTATTTTCGTTACATAAACAAATGTAAACTGTAAAATCTTTTAATCATACGTAATTTGAAAATTGTATTTGATACTTTACAAAATATCACCCTGTTCTACAACTTAAGATCAGAATAAATCATATTGTAAATAAGTAAACAAAGTCTATAGAAACAATTTGTACTAAACATTATAACTATTGATATGTTCACAGTAGACTTGATGTAAAAAAAACATTGGAAAACTTTTCTAAGAAATCAAGTAATATAAGCAAATTAAAACACCTTCATGTGCATAGTTATAAATGAAATAACATATACGGTACTTAACGTTTAATTTACTAACGTGTTTCATCATAAATCACAGCACATTAACATCATATCATCTGGGCTGATAGGAGTTCTGGTGAGTTCAAAGATGTATTACACATTTATGAATACAATCGGTTTAATATGTACGAGTGAAAATTGGGTATAGTTTGTTCTGCCAGATTTTAATGTGTTTGAACTTAATAAATAATGAGGTGAGTTCCCAGAAAACGTTTTCGGCTGGTTTCCAACAAAACTGTACATAAAGAACTTATACTATTATCAGTAGGTTGTTATCCCAAAACATGCTTTGTTTTTGGGAATCCACCAACACGGTTAACCATCATACCCAATATGTCTGGTACATTACACTTCCTGGTTGGCTGTCTAAGTGCAGGATACATGATTTCTTACCTAATGACGGCTACTACAGATTTTTACTAACATAATTGCAAAAAAAAATAATTTTACAAACGCATCAAACTAGCAAACGGTATGGATATGAACGTAATAAAGAGAGAAACAATCGCAACATTAACATGATATAGCTATATAGATATATGGATATTTACTTATAAAGAGAGAGAAAACCTCAATATTAACATGATATATATATATATATATATATATATATATATATATATATATATATATATATATATATATATATATATATATATATATATTTATATATATATATATATAATACCTGGCTATATAAATACATGATTTCAAACATTAGGTCAAGCCAGAGGCTAAAACTATCAGGGCTTTTTCATTATATCAAAAGTATTGTACTGCTTTAAAAATTAAAATTAAATCTGATTGGTTAAGTAAGGTATCCGCACCTCGCAATCAAGCACTAGCTAAAACTAAAAGTTGATGAAGTAAAGATATATATATATATATATGTATAGTAAAGGTAAAGTTTAATATGATATATCATAGGTGAGAGAAAACAAAATGCCAGCTATCATACATTTTTAGCGATGTTATTGTATAATTATTCTTATTTATAGTTATATCATTCATTTCAGAAAATTGAAACTTATATCCTTACTGTCTGTGTTTTTGAAGAGAAGATTAAACAAAACAGAAACTATCACTTTTTTTGCATTATTCGCACAGTGTTGCAGAGTTAATTTTGACTTTATTAAGATTCTATCTTACTTAACCAAATAATTTCCCATTAAAAAGTTAGACTTAATTACGCATGCCAATTTAAATCAAAATAATCATTTTTTACTTAATTCCTGTACTTTCTGCGAATAAATAAACATAATCACCAGGGTTGCATTTCACTAAAAAAAATTGATAAAAAACAGTCGTAAAACGTAAAGTAAGAAATATTCATAATATTGTGCCTAGTCATCCTCATGAATTTAATATTGTATTTTCAGAAAACATATCATTTTCTTAATTATTCAACCCGTAGATGGGTTTAATATCTAAAATTTTATGAACAATATACTTTACTTTTAAAACTTATTTTTATCGTAAGTTTATTCGTGAAATGCAACAAATGTGATTTGTTCAAATGGTGTTTGTTTGCATTTACACAGTCCACAATGCACTGTTGTGCTTTGAAAAATATTACTTTTGAATTCTGACCAAATTATGTTTCACTATGTTTATGAACATAATATATCATAATGTGTATGTTTAATGGAATTAATCAAAATTAGTGGACTTTTGTGAACTTAACATACACTTTGAATAAATAAAAACATGTGTGTTGAATAACTTGTGGTAGAATGCACGAACTGATTAGTAACACAAACGACAAATGCAATTATATCCCTATAGCTGATATTACAGTATCAACAACACCATATTTCGTAATTATTTGATTGAACCCTGAAGCAACTGATAATGTATCCTGTTTTGCTAACGGAGCTGTTAATATATCAACCGTTATCAATACATAGCTATACTTTCATTGTGTAATAGGTAATGGCCCATACAAGTCTACTTGCTCACCCTGAAAGATGAGGTTGGGGTTCAATAGCCATTTATACATGTACTTGATTTTGAATTATGTCTAGTTTGTTATCACTTCTGATATTGTAGACATGCTCTTACCCAATCCGATTTTAACAATTGTATGGTGTTTAGCGTCGCTTTCAAAAAATATTCAGTCATATCGCGACGGTGTCTACTTGTGACAGTATTCTAAGCGCTGTCACACTGGAGTATCATGCCGCAGACACATGGTATGATACCCCACCCAGTCACATTATACTCACACCGGGCCGATCAGACCTAGAACTCTCCTCTAAATGCTGAGCGTCAAGCCGATTTTAACAAATCTACTCTCTAAAAAAGGTTATACTCTTTTAACCCTTTTTAAATTAATATGAAATCATGGATGGCCCGTAATAATGAGTATAGTTATATGATGCTTATAATCACCATCTTATCAATGTATCTGGAAATATTTGCTGGTTTTGAGGTAGCAATTTGGTTCTGATACGCTTTAATAGAACAGAAGTTCATCAACTAAAATGTAATGACTAACCCCTTATAAAACTCATCTTGCCTTCTAATGAATTTTAGGCAAAACACTGTCAGATAAATAACCAATCATGCTTTACAATTCGAGATTTTGCTCTGTAAATACCCAGTTTTGAAATAAGCTTTGAAAATAATTCATTTCTTCTATTGGATCCTCAGTAAAACTAGACTGATCAATTGAGCTTTAATGAGCATATAATATATCAGTTTTAACAGAGCAATTATCTTTTTTGGAAAGTACCATTTACACTTTGGTTGCTCTGTGTGAGTGAATTATGATCTCTGCGATACGTAAACGCTGTTTTCTAATTATTTTTAAGAACAGCTGGTTTCCTAGTCATATTTACATTGGTGGTCTTCGATAAAACATCTATCTTAGTATCGCAGTCGTCTAATCATGTATAATGTTGATTATACTATGAAAAAAGGTGATTATTTTTAAAATATGTAACCAATTTCATAAAAAATTGAATCAGGTGATTTAATTGTAACAACCATTGAAATTCTAGCCAAAAAAACTGAGCGCATAGGCCTAATTTGGAAATCCTTTGTCTTTGGCCTATTTATATCAATATCGTTATGGCAATACGGACTTAGTGAATATATAATTAAACCATTTAGGTATTTTGAATAAAAGTCTTTTGTTTTGTCAATTCTTACATTTTGAAAAATCCTGATACACTTCCGTTTAACAGTGTTATGTTAAAAATGTAGTGTATTATGGTATATTTTTTGAAATAGGAGTGTAAATGAATAAAAGTGCAAATAGAATACTTTTTCACATATTTTTTATTTAATATGCAAAAATTAATATTTTAATTCATGTGTGTGTGTGTGTGTATGTGGATGAAAATCCTACAAACTAATTGTTTAATGCAGTACCAGCGGTATAGAATATTATAAATTTCTTTATGGATGAAAAATTGTTACACACTGAATGTTAAATATATACGTTGTTGTTAATCGGGTTAGCTGTTAGTTGTTGATTTCACTTTCATTTTTAAACAAGTTCTTACAACTTAGATAAATCACGCTCGAATTCGTCCGTAACAGAATCAGTTCTAAGCACATGTAAAGATAGTGTCTTCCTTAACGACACTACACATACATGTAGCCTGTGAGCGGGATCGAACCTATGACCCTCAGATCAGGGTTTGAAGTTCTTCCACTGCACCACACGCTCCACAAAAATATAGAATATATATCATATTAATAAAGAATATATTGATAAATAAGTGTTGTGAATTTCAAATACAATAATGAAGTGCACAGTTTTACAAACCTACCATGGAAGTTTGAATTGACATATAACTGACATCTTGAATATTGTTGTTTTACTTTAGACATGCAATAATGTAATGTGATTACCAGTAGTGGGGGCGGGCATAATAATCCAACTGAATGATTCAGAAAAAGTTCAAAGGTTAGTACAATTAGTTTAGTATATAATGTTGTGTTTTAGCTCGATTACTATGAAAGCTCTGAGCTTATATGAACCGCTTTCCAGTCCACTTCATGGGTAACACCAGTACTAAATATTGTTTTATGAGAGGCGTCGGGTCGAGCTGGGGATCGAACCCACAACTTCTGGCGTGAGCGGCCAACACTATATCAATTAGACTACCACCCCGCTGATGCAATTAATACACTTGCATCAGTCCAATTATTAGACTGATAAACAATATATATATAAATAATGATTAATAATAAGTTGAAACATGTGTTGTATGGAATATACAATTCATAACAACTGTGGCAAGTGTAAACATTTGTCTTTCTTGAAACATAAAATATACCCGATTATTTATATGTTCTTTTGCCTTAAATACAAATAGGGTGTGTTATGCTGTGCATACAGAAATGTATATGATAGAGAAACCTTAATAGTATAACTGATGTAAAGATACTCAATCCAGCCAATTAAATGAACTATGCTGATAGCAAATAGGATGTTCAAGCATTCAGTGGCGGGAGGGAGTAAATGTTAGGTAGCCAATGAGGCCTCCAAACATATTATATAATGAAACGGTGAAATGAAGGTCAGCACATTCAATGAGTCAGTGCATAAATAGTCTCCACAGAATAATAGAAAGTGAAACTACTTGAACAACAATATGGCAGATAATGTTATAGAATATTTGCTAATGGCAGCCTCTTCAAATGTATTAAACATTTTACATTGTAGGGGAATATCATATTGATATTAATAGTATTCAGGAGCCAAGTGGGGAATATATTTACGGTGAAAGTTTGCGAAGAATGTTCTTGTAGTTGATGGAACCCATCTTCTTCAGGCTATAGGGTGAACAAAGGAAATAGCTTGAAGCTATGTTGTTAACAGTGTCCTTTGTCATATTTACACACAATTGACAAGAGACGAAGATTTAATGCTTGGCGCAAACAACAATATGCACAATAAAAATATTAATGTCATGACTGAAGGTATGCCTATTTAGATGGCTATTGATTGAGCCTACCAACGAAAACCAGCTTATTGCGATATCAAACAAAGATCGGACACGGCTGTATACCATTTTTGGGGTAAAAACAGTAAGTAATAATATACATACATTATTTTAACATATTTATCCTAGATTTAATAAAACATAATACTTTTTCAACATCACTATAAGCATAGCCAGTATAGTGTGCAAACTATTTTTTTTTAATTTTTGAAAATTTTTACCAACTATATGAAATCAATAAAATTTAAATTTTATAAAATATCTGTACTCTTTGTTACATGTATTTTAATAGATAGTATTTTCACTATACATAATTTATTTATAGTTCCCCATGAAAATTATGCAACAGAAGAAGTTACGCAACTCTGTGAAGAAACTAGTGAAGGTAAATATATTTGTTACTAATACGAAATTAATGACATTAAAGAATAAATTTTATCATGTAAACAGGAAAATACTTTGAAATAAAATTTAACGTAATTCAACATAAATAGAACTTAATATTCATACTATACATTTCCGACTAAATACAGCACCATGAGTATGATTACCCTCCCAGTTTAATATTATATCATTGCAAGAGGGTCACAATGAGTATAACTCGCCCACCTGTAGTGCAGTATACCATACTAAAGAAGGCTGATACTACTTCAGACATTAACAAGATTACATTATAGATATATAATTACTGTATTTCGCAAAATTCAAATAGTACAAATAAGGATGATTGAAGTGTCGTAACACGGCCATTGATCGTCCGATTTGAGCAGTACAAAACTTTCTCCATAGTATCATGAAATAATGCTGCACACAAAGGCAAATAAAGCAACATTTTATGATCAAGAGCCACAATACATACATAGCTCTCCGAATTGACTTGTTCAAACCTTGTCCGAGGTCTTATGGTATACAACTACAATGAAAATGAAACATGTTCAGGTGATGGGGAACGCATTTGATTTTGTTGTGATTCGTAACCTAAACATTATTTATCATATTTGGCCTGTTAAAGTGTTGTTTTTTTTCTGAGATATTATATTTTATGTATATTCACATACTTTTTAACAATTCAAGGTATTTATATAACTCTGACATAAAAAGTTTGATTAAGTCAGTTCAATACGTTTCCTTGATATTGTAATTATAATTACTTTGCAAGTTTAAAATGCGAGGGCTAGAGTGCACATAACCAAATGTTAACAGACAGAACAATGCGATCTGAATAGCTCACTTGAGCTTTGTATAATACAGAAACAGTTATATGATACTAAACGTCCATATAGTGTTATGCATTTATGCCACTGTAAACCTAACATTCACATTACTTTTTTCAGAGTTTACTTTGAAAGAATATCCATATTTTGTCGATATGGACATGTGGATATCAGTGCGTCCCCCAACAGACACAGACGGTGATAAGTGGATAGAGGAAGTAACTTAGACCAAAAAGAAGATGATTAATTTTAAATGGCTATTCAATAGAGAGGGGATGTATGTTGACTGGTAGTGGTGTAATGACCAAAAGGTGGAAAGTGCAATGTACCAGATATAATGGCATCATTTAATTATTCTAATAAAAATGTTATACCAAAAGAACTAAAATTAAGATTAAATAAATATGGCTTTATTAAATGATTTTACAAAGAGAAATTGTTATTTTGAAGTATATACACGTTGTCTATCCCGCCTCTACAATTGATAAAGGGGATTGGGCTAGCTAAATGCTAGTCATAAGCTCATTTTTCCAAAGAACCAATTGGATTTTACGATCGCTTTTCACAAGTCCATTTCAATATATATATGACTTTTAATACTCTGAGACTCGTGTGATGTACCCAACGTAATGTTAAATCAGCGTTGGATAATATTATAGCAATGTCCTAATTGATGATGTAATATAAACAAGCACTTAACATAGTTCATAATGAATACTTATCCCTCTTCACATTTGCAGTTATTTTGTTCAAATGACCTGGCTATAAACGTTTGTAATTTTATTGATAGACAAGGAACTGTTTGAATATGATTTAAACTATGTTGTATTTTGTTATATCCAATAGTACAAATAATATATCTGAATGTAATGCATAACATGTCTTTTAACTATAGTATGAAATAAAATTGTTATATATTACATTGTTTATTTCGTAAATTATTCCTTGAAGAATTACATTCTTTCTTTAAATATGCTATTCTATACATGTATAAATTTTGATTGCAAAGCAGACTGCACTTAAAAGTACCCAATCCTCCAAAGTCTTTGTACCATTTTAAATTTCAACCACCAATATGGTGGTCCATTTATTCAACATGTTATAGGTGTATGAGGACCATGATGTAATACAAAAGAAGTATATATGATTATGTTGTAATAGAGTAAAACATGTTTTCATTTCATTTATCATTCAAATAAACTATTGTTTTTTCTTCTTTTCACCCCTTTTTTCTTATGTGTAGTGTTATCTAAAACAATATTTTTGAAGTTATAATTTTTTAATCACATAATTTAGATATGTATTATACTAAAGCATAAGACAAAATAAATATTTTGTATCGGTTGTTTCCAGTTTATATTCTTTTCTTATACATATATGGAGAGACAAAGAGTTTTTTATTTATTTTATTTATAAATGGTATCTATGTATCGTACATGTATGAAACATGACACAAAGATTTTTGCAAAATGTGTTTCATTGCAAGATGGATTAACATACAAGGAAAACTTGGCATTATTGTGATTTTGAAAAAATCTATTTGAGTTCCAATCAAGTGTATATATGTTGTTTTAAATATATTCTTTTTTTTCATTTTTTCCCTTACTTCAAAGTTTAATTAATTATTGTGTATGATATATAAACTGAGAGTATGAGCATAAATCAAATATATTAAAATAATATTCTATTTGCACTTAACTCCATCGAACCAGTAACTCTGGTCATTATGGCATTAGTTCTTAATTTTAGCAGATAGATTGATATCAAAATAAATAGATAGTATCAAAACAAAAACCTCCAAATCAATTTATATTATCTGTTGATATCATTTGTAACCAATATTGTTTCAGTATGATCTATTCATTAGAAGCTACTTTATATTCATTCAAATCAAACAGCTTTATTTGATCCATGCATCGTGCATTTGGATTTTTTGTTTGATTTATATTATCATATTACAAGGAAAGTATCCTACTAATTTTGTGCTAGGAAAGTATTTGTTCATATTTTCGTTTATATATTAAAAGGTCGTCGTACATTTTTGCTGCATTCCGTCCCTTGTTAACCTACTGAAACAGCTTGAGAAACAAAAATCAAATTAAAGAGCTCACAAAATTATCTTCAGCCAAGCATATTTTACAGAAGAACGATATGAAATGTATAAAATAATTTCCGTAGTTTTCATGATGTATTGTGAGATGCCCAATACTGACTGAATTCAGCCAGCAAGCAAAATGGTTTCCTTCAAAAGCAGAAGTTGCAAACTGACTTCTAAATATAAAGTTTGGCTGAATTCAGCCAGTGAAGAGCTGGAATGGCAAATATCGATTTTATACGCGAGAACAGAAGTTACAAATATCAATAGTTTTGACCTTTTCAGAAAAGGGTCAATCTGAATCAGAACGTGTTAAAACTAGTAATTATTCCATCTCAATGAGTACTTACTAACATTTAATGCTAATACTTCATGTTATAAAACTAGTAATTAATCCATCTCTTTATTAGTGAAAAACTTGTTCGTGAATTCGCATAGCCTTTGATGCATTTATAACGGCCGATGCAGGTCTAAAATGCGAATAAATCGTGTTTTAATTCTAAATTTGTTGATCCGTAATACTTGATTATCCTTTATGAATAATTGCATTTTGGTTGATGGACATTGTCAATTAAAATTTCAGACAAGTTGCCATGACATCCATTCGAAGCTTGTAGATATTAAAAGTAGACCTGAAGATGAATTTCTCAAACAAACTATTCAGCAAATACATGCCCAGGACGGTAAGGTTTTCAATGCTTAGCGCCTCATGGATATTTAAATATATTCAAATTTAAAAGTAATCTCGTTAATGAAATTTACGATATCATTATTATTAGTAGTAATGTTATTACATAATGATTGTTTTTCTTATTATTATTATCATTATTATTATCATTATTTTTATAATTATTATTATTATTATTATCACTATTATTATTATTATTATTTTTATTATTATTATTATTATTATTATTATCATTGTTATTATTATTATTATTATTATTATCATTATTATTATTATTACAGTAACGATGCTATTGTATTTTAATAGCAGATTGATCTCATAAACGCAACCATATTAAGTATTTTGTTTAAGAAGTACAATATACATATACATTTACATACCACTACATATGAATATACTTTCCAATTTCATATATATTGAAATTTGAAATGTGAAATGTTGACGTGTTCGTTATTGTTTGGCTTCCATACATAAATAAATCAGCTTAGTTTCGTAAAATTATTACAATTTTAAATACTCTTACATATCAAATCGGTGACACTTAGAATATAGATATTATTTTCCTACAATATTAAATAGATTATAAGGGTTTTCAAAATATAATACATTTACTATTCATAGATCCACAGACAATCGGCTACTGGACAAGTGGCAATGACCTCGCCCGTGAAGGCAAATGGGTGTGGGGATACCCAAGCAATTTGACCGCGACCGTTACAGACTGGCATCCTGGTGAACCTAACAACCTGTCACAACCCGATTTGAGGTTAGGTTTTGACCGCGCATTCTTTACAATGTGCAAATTGACCGATTGTTAATGTCCATTTGCCAATAAATGAATGCTGAAAAATATATTTATCCGAGTTGGCAATATTGTTCCGTCCAAGCCTTTCGCCAAATATATAGCTAACATTTTTTAGCATTTTTAACTAAAGTTGTCTACCTTAGCTTGCATCTCTCTGTTATTAATCATTAAGGTGTTATAAGTATAAAATTGTTCGACAAAAGAGATGTAATTTTTTATTTTCCTCGCTTGGAAAAGGAGCGATATATCTCGTTTACATTTGGAAAATAAATAATATTTGTTTGTTTTCTGATCAAATATATTTTGTAAAACAATTTTTATATTTCATTTACAAGTTTCAACTATATTTACAAGAACCGGTTAAGCAAAATCAGTCACATCTATGTCTTGTTCAAATCAATACAATTTATGTTGCATAATACATGAACTAAATTCCACCGCCATAGTGGTTTCCAAAATGTTTGTTTTTTCAATCTACGTAGGACCGAAGACTGTATTGTGTTATGGGGCCACGATCAATACCACTACACTTGGAATGACCAGCCTTGTGACCTCCTGGACTACTATATATGCAAACTAACGTAAGTTGTTACATATATCTAAACAGTATGTGCACCATTGTTCTTAATTCAAAATACCATTCTATGCAATTGATTTCTAGAGTTATATGTGGTTTGGAAGTAATTCAATCCGTTCGAATCTCTTTAAAACATCACCATTTCGTAGTCTCAAGACCACTTTCCTCTTATCGCTGAGGTCGTAGGTTCGACCTTACACTTTATTGGAGAAAATTTGCCATTCAATAATCAAACAGCTTTGGTACAATTCGGATTTATAGATATACAGTTTGGGTACTCTTCCACCAATGTATCAGTTGTGTAGAAAGATACGCTAACCGCATTAGAATATCAATGATTCTTAGAATGTTGTCATGTACTGCAAAACATTACTTTTGAGATAACGAATGATCCTTTCGAATCACGAACGCCCCTAAGAACTGATAACAGCAGATTCGGTTTTATAGGGTCTATGCATGACTGCTAATTAAATATGAATTCCCCTTATGAGGCGTGATGGACAGCTTTTTTTAAAATTTTTATTTAGATATCCGACCTGCTGTCCATAACGCCTTATTGCGTTAGATCAAGTTATGTACTGGACAAAATCCACATACACCGCTTTAATTTGTAGGTTATATGACTTGACAGCTAAAACTAACAGGTTAAATAAAGTAATGACACACTTATTTATCAAACAGTGTTAATAAAATACAAACAAATTGGTGAATTACCATGAAATTATTAGAAATTGACTGGGTGAACAATCAAAATCAAAACTCCATATTTATAAAGTTCTTATAACATGCATTATTTCCTCTTTTTATCCTGATTATACACATTTGTAAAATATATAAATAAACATGCATGTCAACTATTGGTAAGGTTTGTTGGGGGAAGGCCTTACCCGACCCACACAGACCTATAACAGGGTGATTAAATGGTCGCCATGTATTTGGTGACTGAAATGTTAAAAAAAAACAATCATAGTCACAAATGAAACTCTGACGTCTGGCGCAACGTTCAGTGATCAGTCTAAACTATTTTGTTTAGTATTTTACTGTTTTATTTCAATTAAAGACAACATGGGTTAGCATATATTGAACCAGACAACTTTCTCTTATTTTCATAGGTTGGAATTATTGCTGAAATACGAATTAACGCGTGCTCAGAATGTATTAGTTTTAAAAACAAATTGGGGAAGTGGTGTTTTTACACTTTTAATATTATTTTATAAAATCTATACAAACACATAAGTACGCCAGAAAACTTACTGGCTGTAAATTAAGAAAAGGGGTACTGCTCAAATACGGATACACGCAATGATCCATCTATGATACATGTATAACTCTTTATTGTGCGGAGTTATGTTTATAGATTCTGATATCATTTCTACAAAAAAAATAAGTTCCTCAGAAAACGTTACTCTGTTTTTATTCGACATACAGCTCAAGTAAAGAATTTGATATTGACCAATAGATACAGATATCGACTATTTCTAGATCTATGAATCACGGTATGAATATTTATTTATCTTGGATGTCATATCAAACTATTACAACGTAAGGTCGTACGGTAAAAAAGCCGCCGAGACGTATGTGTGTGTAATCAAGCCACTGTTTGCCATGCTCCTATCATATTGGCTACCTAAAATTGAAAGCATAGTTATTGTGTTTTCAAGAATGATGTCCAATTTTGTTCAAAATTACAACAACAACACATGACAAAAACATTTACCTACATACCAACTGCAAATAATTCTTGAAGTCACGGTCAAGTTTATAACTCTAATGGCAGCAAAAAACGAGTCTTCGTACTCGCAAATTTACTTTAATCGGAGCCATTAAATAGGCCGATAAGATCATACACATTGTGTATCGATGGCATCGCTTATACTCTAACTGCATTTCACTATTCAACTTTTCATGAATGTCTTAAACAGGCATTTAACATAAAGCAAATGGCCGAGCACGAAGACTGCAAACAAACTTGCAACCAAGTTGTTATCTCATTGAAAACATCAATTTAATGAAATGGATCGAAAGCCTCTTTTGAACGGCTTGTACATGTTGTTTATTCTTGTACTGCCGTGTTTGCTGTCATGCAAAAATCTCTTTGGAACGGCTTGTACATGTTGTTTATTCTTGTACTGCCGTGTTTGCTGTCATGCGAAAGTCTCTTTGGAACGGCTTGTACATGTTGTTTATTCATGTACTACCGTGTTTGCTGTCATGCGAAAGTCTCTTTGGAACGGCTTGTACATGTTGTTTATTCTTGTACTGCCGTGTTCGCTGTCATGCGAGCTATTAATCTGACTATTTTGGGGACTTCCGTACAATACAGAGTTGGATCTATTGTGTCCTTGAGAAAGACAAATTAACTACATATGCTTAGTACGGGATCTATTCGGTATGTTTTCGAGCATGATCTGTCTAAGTTGTAAAAACTTGTTTCTCAATCAAGGTTAACTAAATCTATACTTCAAATTACAAGACGACTATCGAAAGTTCGAAAAGTAAAAAAGCCTTAAATACTATCTATGTACATGTTTTCATTTTTCATTAAAGAAAACAGTATCAAACGAAATTAAATTAAAATCGTACAAACAATTCTGGGAACTTATGGTAGGTATGAATATATGGTTTTGATATAAAATATACATTTGATAGTGATACCCCTCCTAGTTTTACCGAAGTGGGTTGTTAAGTCTTAATTTATTCCAAAGTTTACAACAAGTGTGTCGATATTATGTACGAGTGTTATGACTACATAATTATAGTAGTTCAATATCCTGGAGAAAACGTGACTACGGCATCAAACATGACCACTTTAATATATGACTCGACCAGAAACAATAACACATTGTTTATCCAAACCCGAATATCTTTTAAGGTAGTTTGCGGCGTTCCTATCGGATTTTTTGACATCTGGCGAAAATTATCAAAAATCTGTACACATACTCTATGATGTATCAGCTTTCGTTTTACCTTTATATTTTTAATATACTCTTGTACAGTCTTGTTCACAGCGTCCCCTAGCGGTGAGTGTTTCGGTCGATTTTCACAGTTTTTTTTTTATAAAATGGCATTTATTAATTGAAAGCTGTTTTTATTAACATTTTTAAATTACTTAATATATTGTCTGTGATAAGATTATAACTTTTATTGCAGATAAAATGCATATTATTTCATCTTTACATCTAAACATTACACCAGTGTTGATTAAAGCGCGCCTTCAAAAACAACATGTTTTGAACATTCACGATTGATTGCGCAAAAATGGTCTGGTACAAGTTCTTGATTTTCACATATATTAAACTTTATTCATTTCACTAAAATATGACCGAAAACAAAGACGGGGTGTTCACGCTAGTTTCGTCATAAGTTCGAATTCAAATTAAAAATGAAATACTTAAAAACACTTGAGGTTTACCTTCTAATTTGGACAACGTCGTATTGGACATTGGTATTATATGGCGTTCTCTTGACATCGTCCGAAAACCCAAGCAAACGTTGTGTTATTGTTTTTTTCATTTTAATTATAAATTCAAATGTAAGAAAAAATAAGCGTATACACCCCTTTTTTTATTGGGTCATAATTTAGTGAAATTAATAAAGTTTGATATACGTGGAATTCAAGAACTTGTACCAGTGCTTTTTCCACGCAATCAGTCATAAATGTTCAAAACTCGTTGTTTTTAAACCCGCGGTTATATCAACCCCGGAGTAATGATTAGATGTAAACGTTAAGCGAACTGTAAAAAAAATCACGGTTATGAGTTGTAGATACTTTATCCGCACATGTTTAGTACCGGTTTCTACCCGGGAAGACATCGAGTGTGATTATATATACTAATTTAATTAAAAACTGAGGTAAAATAGATAAGATTAAAACTAAAAACATTATCTATCTTTACGTTTGCAGGGATGTAGATGTTGGGGTCATTGGCTGATGCAACTACGTCATAGTATTAACAGTACTCTGATATTGTGTAATACATGATATTAAACTAACATTATTCTTATACTTTTCTTCTATTGATATCTTATTTATGCATATTTGAATTGATCTAAGAAGGTCATGGTTATGTTTTCTGTCAGACATGAATAGTTGACAAACAATTACGTTTAAACACTTTCTGGTCCCAGTACAGAGGAATGTTTGGTGCATTTAAGGGAAAGAGAATTGTTAACGACGGAATAACTGTTGTTAGGGTTGAAGCATGTTACCGTCAACATGTTTTATACAGTTTCATGGGTATGGTGTCTATACATTATATTCGGTGGCCAATCTATTTTAGTGGTCAATAGAAATGTTTTATTTTATTTATCACAAAACAGACTGTTCAACTAATATATTATTTTCACAGATAAAAGTTCACAGAACACAAAAATACTGTATCTATGAAAGCCTGTTATGGACACTCTAATGGCGTGCTCATGTAGGGTTAATCCTGCTATGGTATGTCGACATGCCACATAGAATATACAAGTTGTCAAGTAAAAAGGCGACATGTCTAGATACAACGCGTCATGTTGTGAAATGAAAACTCAACTTGTCGTATTATTTACACAATTTGACGACGTAAATTAAATAGACGAAATCACATCTTGTCAATATCGACTTAAATTTATATAAAAAAGCAACATGCATTTGTCGGCAAAGTGTGTTAGTATATGTTTGTTCACAAAAGGTTTCCAGCTTTCTAACATAAAACTTCGCGACAAAGCGAGATATTCTAGTCATGAAAATATACATGTTCGCGCGGTGTACGAGTTTACGATAATAGCATTTTTTTAGGCACCAGACTAAATGTACAAACGCAATATTATTCGCCTGTAACAATACCAAACCTTTATGATAACGTTCTTATTTTCCTCTATGTTGTTATACCATATGTGTTATATCACAAAATTCCATGAAATCCTCATAAGGCCTGGTGATATCCTTATAAAGTCGAGGATTGTTTGAAAAGGCCCGGTGGTAATATGGTCGGAAGATAACAAGTAGTGGAAGGCTTTATATAACAAATAATCTTCAATATCCATAAGTGTATGACACATATCCATCTCTCACTCTCTTTTCAAAGACAATCCTATATTTGTGTTTGTTTGTGCCATTGTTTATAGTCTAGCTTGATCACGGTCTCTGCATATTTTTTTGTGAATCTGTCACCGTTTCAACCTGGTTTGATGGACCCATAATCATGTCCTTGATTGTATCAAAGTTAATTGTCATTTGGTTTTTAAATTTCAGAGTAATGTAAGTTTGTTTACAAGCTCATCGGGTTTCTTTAATTGGTAGGTATAACGTTTTGGTCCACTAGCAACACATGTTTTGATTTGATTTCCTGGTATTTCATTAGTAAGATCACCTAAATAAACACCCAACGAAAGATACCAGTCTCCCGGTTTTGAGGTAAGTACAACAGAATCAGTATCCGCATACAAAATGCAAGGTCTCAGCTTTTCTAGATAAGAGTACAATTTGAGCCTAGCTTGAGCTGTCGTATAGGCCGCTATGACAATGTTAGTTTTCCCAGTAGGTTCTTCAAATTCATCATTGTATTTCCAACGTACACACCACCAGTTCATTAGATATAAAGTTCACCGAAGTCATTTCTACTCTGTTACTTGTAAGTTTTTCAAACAATATATGTAATGGACATTCTTTGCTTCTTAAATAAATGAAATAAACGAAATATGATAACGAGTGACTAGCTTAAACGTGTATCATGCTCCGATAATGTTTATTTATAAGCATACGGACTCCGTTGGGTACAACAGTCTGTGAAATGGATCAGTGATTTATTTGTCATACACACCTAAATATTTTGAAGTTGGTGGCTGACGTGGTTTTGTGAATATCTAACTTATTTAATCTTTATGTTTATATAATGAGTGAGGTGATAATGTTTTACTATAGTTAACGTATTTGCGGATGACAAAGCTTACTTGAGGAATGCGGCTGTTTACCTCAATTAATTTGAGGAGTGAGTGTCTCGTTAAGGGAGATAACTGTTGACAGATAAAAGAGTACACGTATTGAGATATATAACTAAGGCGTATGTATGGTTCTGCGATTTATTTTAGATGCTCTCTAACAGGAATAATTAACGCATGCGCATATACATAGTATAGAGATACATAGTTTAGATAATACAAAACTCTTTTAGATCAAATTGCAATATGCAACATGTAGGATGATACAAATATAAGAGTTTATTGCCATAAAAATTTAAATTAAGTTTGAGGGAATACATATCCAGTGAGCCACTCACTCCTCAAATTAACTGAGGTAACACATCCACACTCCTAAAGTAAGTATTTGTTGTATAATTGTTTTATTTTTCATTCCAATTACCAACATATTTTCGTGATATCTACCTTAATGTATTCTACCTCGCTCCGTCAAAGGGTCGTTACATATTTACTGAATCGGGGACTGCTGAAAGAAGGTGTTTACCAACTTAATGTGGTATGATGCACTATGTAATATTAGGAATCTGTTTCAGTCATCATGACTTGATCAATTCTGTCCGCTCGTATTACTAGGTAGGGTATACAAGTCAGCACTCTAACCAAAGGGTGCCTGTTTATTTCTGGCGTTATCTCCTGTCTAAGAATCACAAATCATTACTTCTTAAAAGATTAACTGAAAATTTCCTCCTCCAAAATTCAAAATGGCCACATAACATAGAATATATAGTAAAAATATGCTGTCCTCACTATCTAAAGAGACGCCTTCCACTAATATTACATCCCAATACCCGGTGTTTAATTCGCAAAGTACGCTGGGCCTTATGAGACTATCACCGTGCTTTGTGACGATATCACCGAGCTTTGTGGTGCTATCAATGGGCTTTTTGAGACTATCAACGTGTTTGTGAGGATATCCCTAGCCTCTTGTGAGGCTATCACCGGGATTTGTGATGCAATCTGCAGGCCTTATGAGTTTATCATCGTACTTTACGATGTAATCACCGGGTATTAGGATGTTATCTTCTGACGTTGTTACCACGGGGCCTTTTCAAACTATCATCGGGTTTATAAGGATATCACCATGCCTTGTGAGGATTTCACCGGGCCTTGTGAGGATATCACCGAATTTTGATATTACACATATTGTATAACAACATATAGAAAAAAAAGAAAGTTATCATAACGGTTTGGTATTGTTACAGGCAAATAATTTTGCGCTTGCACATTTAGTCTGGTGCCTAAAATCGCTATTATCGTAAACTCGTTCATGGCGCGAAACTGTACATTTTCATGACTAGAATATCTCTCTTTGTCTCGAAGTTTTATGATAGAAAGCTGGAAACTTTTTGTGAACAAACATATACTAACACACTTTGTCGACAAATGTATGTTGCCTTGTTATATAAGTTTAAGTCGAGATTGACAAGATGCGATTTTGTCTATTTAATTTACGTCGTCAAATTGTGTAAATAATACGACAAAATGAGTTCTCTTTTGACAATATGACGCGTTGTATCTAGACATGTCGCCTTAATACTTGACAACTTGTGTATTCTATTTGTGCATGTCGACATACCATAACAGGATTTACCCTACATGAGCACGCCATCAGAATGTCCCATATACGCTTCCATATCTGCCAACTTGAAAGTCACATAACCACTTCATTAAGTCGACATCAGGAACGTATGTTGTGGACATATCACTCAGTATGGCGATATAACATATTTGGAAACCTGGCAGTCATTAATCTTCGCCATTATGTTCGAGCGTTTAAACGCCTTCTTCGTGCTGCTATTCTTGAGTACGATATGGTGTCGATTTAATAATGTATTGGTATCGGTTTATCAACAGTAATATCACTATTTATCTTCGCAAATTAAATATACGGATATACACAAATATTAATGAGTTCCAGGTAATTCCTTAAGCACAATAACACTGTTAAAATCATCATTGTACAATCTTTGCGTTTCTAAAACATGAAGCATGTTGTAATATGCATATACAGTGTACTTTGCTTTTGGGCACCTATAAGTTGGTCATCGCCCAAACTAACAGTATAAGAACATAATTTATGACACATAATATATCTGTACTAGCGTAAATGTCAGTGACTTCAATACATATAGACAGTTTGAATTATACATTATGTGTGTTATTTGGTAAGTAAACAGTTTTTTTCTGTATGATAAATAACACACTAGCTATATATCCAAACCGCTTGGAGCACATATGATCGTTCCACCTGTAGTTATCACGCTCTTTCGTTCTTACACAATGGGCAGACTCCGAAGTTGATGGTGCGCCTAGAGACCGAAATATAGCATCATTCACGGGAAGCAATGATGGGTCCAATAAATGCCATGCATCAGGGATCGTGTAATTTAATGCATTGATGTTTGAAACTTCTATCCAATAGTCGCTGCCTCTGTAACCTTAAAATAAATATCTTGTATTTATAACTAGTTATATTTAATCCATGTTTTCTGCTTGTATGTTTGCAAAACGCTACATTACATTTTTCATTTTCAGAAAAATAAGATATTGAATTGTTGTTTTCACCCACTTCATTCCATTCGAACTGATAAAGTTTCATTTTTATCATGTGAACGTATATATATTGCATTTTTACTGCTTATCATGTTCCTTTCTATTTTAATATCAGGATGATCCGATTTCGAGGACACTAGAACGTTATATAAGGAATACAAATGTCTCACCTCTGATCCGGCTCTTAAACTTCAAACTTACTTGCTGAAAATGCTATAATTCAACACTATTTCGACGTTTTTTTACAGTGTTCTTTCCTCAATATCCAATAAATATGTTAACAGTGGGCAGTGCCTACTAGGGAAGTAAACATATCTGTCAAAAATGATGGATTCCATTATGTATATTGATGTTTCTTGAAAAGGTGTTAGAATTAAAATGAATAACAACATTAATTTATTATAAATATTGATTTGTTTTTATCATATAAAGATACAACACAGATTAAATGTTTGCGAATAACCCAGCGTTCACTGACGAAGTTCATTCAGAAGACAATTCGGCACATTACATTGTCGGATATTTAGTCCTTTAATGGGAGTTTATATTGGGGTTAAAAACAAAACAACATGTGTTAGAACTAATAAACATGCCATGTTCAGCTTCATATTGATATGAACTCGTTTGAATATTTTGTTATAAATATAATATGAAACCAAAAATATTTTTTTACATTTGTCACTGTGGCGTTCTTTATGACATATGGGACTTTCGCCATTTTTTTCCATTTTCAGGTTTCACTTTTTTGAAAGTGTTTACATATAAATTATTGTAAACTGATTTTACATTGGTAACCATTTTATAATACAAATGTATTTGATCCTTTTCACATTCCACGGTCTTACAGGGGTCAATATAAGATGACTTATAGAGGAGATGGAAAATTTTCATTTTATAAATCTTGTATCTTATATTCACTTTGAGGTTTCAAACATCATTTAGTCATAGCAAATGGTATTTGATTAAGGAAAAGGGATTGAATTACATTAAGAGATAATGTGAGGCCCGGAAAGGGTTAAAGATAGAATTTTCAGATAGCTTGTCAAACTTGTTCATATATAATATAAATGTAAATGAACTGTATTTTTTTAAATAGCCCTTGTGAGATGTTTTACCATCCTACAAGTTTTGAACTCCATCACCTATGTTGAGAGTATCCTCGCAATATTGCTATGTTTAAAACAAAATACCATGATATTGATACTTTGAGTATTGTCCGGCTATCAGTACGACAGACTCTTCTGCATGTGCGGTATTGATAAAAACGTTTTGATATAAATGTTTGAGTTTGGACGATTGAGGTCGTTGGTTCGAACAGAAGAAAGGTAGAACGAAGGCGTAGGAGCCGATGTGGCAAACGTCTATGTTGTTGGCCTAGGGGATGCACCATATACTTTTTACCTCCTTCTCAATATTTTGATTAAAACAAAAAACAGTTATAGATGCTCTCGGAACACTTATTGTTTCTGGTATCGGATCCAGCGCTGGTGACATTGTAAACATGTGTGAACCGATGATTTTTCCATAACTAGACCATAGATGAACTGTATGCTTTGCATGATAACATTTAATGTCAGAGTTATGATATTCATTGTAAATACACTTTAAAGTAGTATATTTGAAATATCTGAAGTAAAATGACAATCATATTTATTTATCCTTAAAGATTCACCGAGAAACAATTCCTCAATTTCATGTTAAGTTACACTATCAAATACAATCAAGCATATGTTTGTGGTGAATAAATCGTTATTTCTGTTGGCCTGACTTAGTTTCTTATCTAGTTGACTCCTAGTCGACATAAACTTTATCTCACATCATTCGTATATAATAAATCATGCAGTTTTGTTGTGTGTTTGTTTGTGTTTTATATTTATATCTGTTCTCAGGTAAGTGTTATTAAGTATATTAATTCATTATAGTTCAAATTTCGCATTTGAACAATCCCATTATATTATAATTAACATGTTCTATCGCACAGAAATAAGTTAAACTGTTTTTGCAAATATTGGCCGTATATGATAGCACCGTATTATAAAATCGATCAGTTGGCAGTGTACAGTCTTCGTGATAAGAATACCGTGTCTTCGAAAGCCAGCGACTTTGTATTAGTCATATTTGTTCTGCACATCTTATTTGGACAAATATTGTATAGAAATCACAACCTGGTAGAGAATCCACATTGTACGTGGATGGCGGTAGGTTAAGAAGTCATCCCAAGCTACTGTGATTCCATTGGAACCTGTTATAGCATTTTAGTAATTACCTTTACTGTATTGGCGTTGTTATCGAATAACATTTTGACGTCACATAATGTGAACCCGGTCAATATGAACCGAACTCGGTCAATACGAACTGAGCTCGGCAAATACGAACTGAGCCCGGCCAATACGAACTGAACTCGCTATACGAACAGGATCTGAACAAATACGAACTGAACTTGGCCAATACGAACTGAACTTGGCCAATGCAAAGTGAACTCGGCAAATACGAACTGAACTCGGCCAATACGAACTGAGCTCGGCCAATACAAACTGAACTCGCCAATACGAACAGGAACTGGACATATACGAACTGAACTTGACACATACGAACTGAACTCGGTCAAACGAACTGAACTCGGCCAATACGAACTGAACTCGTCAATACGACCTGAACTCGCCAATACGACGTACGACCTTGTGCCAATATGACAATTCATGGACCAATTTCTTGGAATGGTCAATATGAAATCCCTTGAATAGTAACATTGTGGGATTGACTATCGCAACTGCAGTATTACGTGTTTTGTGACGTCATAATAAATAGCCACTTACATTGGCTAAATTTTGTTATTATTGCTGGTTCTTTAGAACTACGGAGTTCAGACTGCGTTTCACAAATTAACTTACGGTACAAATCGCCCGAAGTCTATTTGCATATTGTTTTGTTGTATTTTTAATTTTGATCAACATTTGTAATGATTGTATTTCTAATAAATGTATTATTTTCTGCATGATTTGAGCCAACTTTGGGTTCATTTGGATTAATAGTAAAGTAATATGAATAATTATTTGTTAACGTTTACGACGATTTTCGTGAGAAAACGCACCCCTCGTTCACAAAAAAAAAGAATACTGTTGCCTCTATGGTGTATCGGTTTTTGAGGGGTGTCTCATATAGTTTTAACCATATTAGGCTGATTCAACACAACCGCGCCTGACTGATGTTTTCTGTTCTTAGTTCTGTTTTTTCCATAATCACCCCACATCAGACAAGATTACCAGACCGTATGTCCATTAATTGTCAATATTCAGTTAAGCCTAATGGTGAGCTTCCATTTATCTATGGAAAATTAGTTAGATAGCATTTTAAGCAAGAAGACACTATAAATCTCTTTGGCATAACAGAAAAACTGTAAATAAGCACCAGATATCAACAATACAGCACATATTTGTACATGGACATATTTTCATTATCATATTATTATATATTTACTATATCTATACACAGATAGTTTGGCATGTCCAGGAGATCAGTGGTTGAGCTTTTCCGGAAGTTGTTACTTGTTTGTGAACACTAGGCAGAATTGGTTCCACGCAACCGTAAGTAATAATTCATGTAATTTGTCATATGCGTGAACTTGATAATAAATAGAAATTAAAAAAAACAAGCAAACAATGTGTTATTTAAATAAAAATAAAATGCATACAAAACTCAGAAGGAAACGTTCAAATAGCAAAATTACATCAATAAAACAACCAGGTCTCGCTAGCACGGTAACACGTCTGGCTGCCAAACCGGCAGTCATGAGTTTGAATTCCTTCTGTTTTCTGCAGCCATGAGTTTCCAACCTCTGAATAAGTTTGGAAGCTGTCAGTAACTTGCAGATATAAGGTGCGTATACTACTAGTTAACTGCCTAGCAGGATTCCAGGAACAACGAGTATATGCTTCGAGACTAAATAACTGAAATACTGGCCAAAACAGGGGAACCCCCAAACACATGCTTACACACAGGCACGCACGCACGCAACGCACGCACGCACGCACGCACGCACGCACGCACATACACATCTTCAATAGAAAAATAAATAAATGACACATTCACAAGAATACCTCTATACTAAGAATTCATTTAGAGAAGATTTCACTTGTATACACTTTGCCAATAGCAGGAAAATGTACTGTGGTATATGTCCCAAAATTAGGATAACGTTTAACACATTGATTATAAGTTAAGAGACTAATATATCATTCAAACTAGTCTTGTTTTGTAAAATAATATTATTACTTAACATTTCCTAACATGTCTCATAAACCATATAACTCATCATTGTTTAAAACAAGATTTATTGCCAGCATATTTTTTTATTCAACATTGAATCAATCATTCTTCATGTTTATAAAGTTTTTAGAACTATATTTATAAATATATGTAACTTTATGAGTATTTACTAACTTTTGACAACTTATTCGTCATTGTTTTATATGTTATTTTGTACTTTTATAATCATATAAATTGATTAACTCTGATTTGAATAAAACATTTAAAACCTCACATTATATTACACGAACATTTTATTTTTTGCAAAATACTTTATTTTTATCCAAAATAATATGCTTTTTTATTTTATGAATAACACAAGTTGAAATAGTAAATACTTTAGCAACTATTTTACGAGAAAAATAATAGATGAACCATTACGCATTTAATAAAGCATATGTAGTATGCTTAGCTCTGTCATGCATTGATATAATTTTACAACTTCAGAAAGACTGTAACAACAAACAAGGATGGTTAGTTGACATTGGAACTGATGCGGAAGATCATTTTCTGAAGCAGGCAATCCGCCAACGGCATGCCCATGATGGTACCATGTTAATACATATGGATATAAATTTTACTCTTTTTACTTGATATTGGCTGTGACTCAATATCTTACAATTTAGACAAAGCACGCTCGAAGTCTTCCTGGGTATAACCAGTACTAAGCACATGCGGATAAAGTGTTATGTTCAAGAATACTACACATAGCCATGACGGATGATCGAATCATGAACCGACAATTATGTGTGTTATTGCACGAAGTGTGAACGTTGTTTGTTAACATAAGTTTAGTGAGTTACTATTCTGGCATTGTCCTATTCCCACAAAGCATATTTTAGAAATTGTCAATGGTACTTACGTTGGTTTTAGTTTATACTAATTTATTTTAGCTCAATTGCTAAATGAAAGCCCAGAGCTTATATGAACCGTTCTCGAGTCCGCTTCCTGGGTAGAACCAGTACTGAGTGTTGTTTTATGAGAGGCATCGGGTCGAGCTAGGGATCGAACCAGCAACCTCTGGCGTGAGCGGCCAACACTCTATCTATTACACTACCGCCCCGCTTACGTTACATATTGCCTAATTAAATTAAATTTAATTGAATTAGATTGTCACAATTATACCTTCTCAAAGTTACCAATTACCAGTTACCATATAGGAGCAATTACCATTTACCATATAGGAGCACGAGTGGTCCCCACGTGAATCAACGTGACATGCGTGACATGTGCGGGACTCGAATCAACGTCATCAGCAGTGATTGATACGCCATCTTAAGTCGATGCCTTATACCACTCGGCCACGGAGGACTGAACTGGCAAATTGAATATTCTAATTAGACTGTGGGGAAAAATATGCAGTACTGCGGGTTTCACGATTCATTTTATGAAACCGTTTGTTGATTTTTTATTTATTTTTTTTTCGTTCAATACGTAAGTAAATATGTTGTTTTTACATTGAGAGCGACCCTGGAGTCTTCTATCATGTTGGCGCCATGAAACAAAACTTTGTTCATTTTATTTTCATAGACCCTCAGCATGTTGGATATTGGACTAGTGGCAATGACCTTGAAGTTGAAGGTAAATGGATGTGGGGATATCCAAGTGAAACACCAATTACCTACACTGATTGGTTCCCAGGGGAGCCAAATAACATTTGGTACGACAAAAGGTATGTCTGTACAAATATTAGACTTCGCACTTTCAGACTGGCAAATCAACGAGACGAGTTGATGTATTGTACACGGCTTCGCTTCTGGTTAGATGTTGCTTTTATTACTTTCGTCATATCCAATGAATAGCCGTAGAAAGTAACTGCTACCCAAGGTATCATTGTCATCCAGCAGGTTCATTCGATATTTTTTCTAAATATTTCGAACATTAAGAAAACATTTTAGTGATGCATGTATCATGCATTGTATGTTGGACTTGATACAAACCTATGACAAGTCTAAATGTTCTGTTTCATGTAGTCAATATATGGTCTAGGGATGATGTTATCCCCGCTGATGTTTAAGTATCAGGCTAAAATAGTTATATTTTTATTGACACATATATCATTTTTATGTTTATATTGCACAGAAAATATATAACTGTTAATTACATTTTTGACACGAAGCATGTCCGTATAGTCACATTGGATTATGTTTTTACTTCCTTAGTAAATAGGAGTAACTATACATCTCCTATGTCTCTAGTAATATATATGTAAGTATATGTTTACTCGATTATTGTATCTTTCTCACAAGTTGTGTTAACCTGAGATGACAAATAGCATTTTGTTGTTATTATAATTGTTGATTTTGTTGTTGGTGTTGTTGTATTATATGGTTAGATGGTTTACTTTTTATGAGAATATTTTGTTGTTGTTGGTGTTGCTGCTACTGCTGCTGTTGTTGTTGATGCTGTTGTTGTTATTGCTTTGTTTTATTGTTATTGTTGATGGTGGTGTTATTGTTGGTGGTCGTTGTGTTGCTATTGTTGTTGTTGATGGTGGTGTTGTTATTGCTTTGTTTTATTGTTGTTGTTGATGGTGGTGTTATTGTTGGTGGTCGTGGTGTTTTATTGTTGTTATTGATGGTGGTGTTATTGTTGGTGGTCGTGGTGTTGCTATTGTTGTTGTTGATGGTGGTGTTGTTGATGGTGGTCGTGGTGCTGCTATTGTTGTTGTTGTCGTATATATTTAGAGTAATTATTTCTGATAAACAGAGCGGAAGATTGTGCTGCACTATGGGGGCACGACAACCACCTTTATCAATGGAATGACCAGCCGTGTGATACACAAGACTTCTACATTTGTGAAACAGAGTAAGTATATTGCAGTAATATAAATACACAAAACGTCTTTTCTCACTTAATATATGTTTCATTGTCCTTTATTGGAATTATCAAACCGTATCCCATATAATGTATTTGGAGTTATTCTAAAAAAACTGTCCATATCATATAAAACTGATACAAATAAGTATTAGTCTGAAATCGTTTTAACCCTTTACTTTATACAGGCGCCTTTGGACACCTCTTATATACACGCCTTTGGACACTTAATATAGAAGGCATTTGAATTATTGGGTGAATTATGTTTATATTAACTGACAGAGTGGAAAACATTGCAGGAAGTGTTCAGATTGCTCGAAACGAGCAATCTGAAAATTTCCTGCACTGTTTTCAAAGGCCTTCTGTGATTGGTGAGAGAAAACACGTATCTATGGAGTAAAGAGTTAAAAGAATTAAAAAGTTTTTCTTTCATCTCTATACAAATGAAAACTACAACGTCAGCACACGATCCCGTCTCTGATAGCATAAGTACTCAATATATACATGGCGAAGACTGGAAAATTCAAATGTTATAAGCACACATGCTATTTTCTGTTTACATAAAATATATATATGTATAATATCTTTTCAGTTTTAAAGGGGCTGTATCAGGATATAACGTTATAAATGATTTACAAAATAATATAATAATCAAAATGGATAATAAGCATCTCAGAATAGTTAAGTATGTCAAATCCACCAAAAGTCATAAAACCGATATGAAAAAATGAGTGGTTAATTTGAAACGAAATTCCCATTCTAAAAATAGTCAGCATTTCATTACTGTTTGACGAACTTTGCATCATCATTCGGACTCTTTCTAAGATGAAACATTTGTTTACTACGTTGCAATTTCAAAGCGGGAAATTTACTTTATTCTACTTAGCCGTGTAGCCTTAGCTGGAAAAAAACACTTTTCAATATATTATATTGGCATGTTTAAATAAATATATTTTCAATACGGGATGAGTGAGTATACATTGGCATGGTATATTTGGAGAAATCACTTTAGCCAAGTGTTTTTTTTTTAAAAATCCTGACATATTCTTTTTAAACATTTACCAACTTTTAAAACGTTTACAATGCTTGATCAAATGTCTATATATTTTATTAAACAAACACAATTAATTTGTATGCATACACTATGTCATTTCTATATGCGTTTTCCAATTTCGATTATAATTTATTTCAGAGACTCAAGTTCGTCTGTTATTGGATGAAACTTTCTGTTGACAAGACGCATGTGATAAAACAGTGATAATTATCACATTTGACTTTAAATAAATAATTCCCCATTGTATTGTTTATTGATTATATCTGACAAAAGGATCCATTGGAAGCACAGAACACGTCTATGAAAATAGATTAGCATGCTCGTATTTAATGCATCTGGCTATAAGTTGTAACGGAAAAGGCAACACCCAAAGCACTGGTTTAACGTCTCACATAACATTAACATCTCCCATAGGGCTCCATTGTAATATTTATGTCCAAAACACAGTGAAGAAACAAAATCTGCAACATGATTCCTGGCTCAAATTCTTCACTGGTTCAAGATTTGCAATTATAAAGGAAAAAAACAGAATGTGACCAGTATTTTTTAATTCAATGGTTTTGTGATACCTATCAAGTTCCAATGAACCCAAGTCTCCCGATTTGTTCAGTGACATAGCAAAGAATTTGAGCCAGTTGATTGGTCAGTTGCTGCCTAGGGAATATTTGAATGATGCCACAGTTTAGTAAGCGTTCAAAAGCTATGATGTGTAGGACAAGGATGGAATTCTCTATTTTTTAGATTGGGGTTAAATAGACCTGATTTGGGAAATAGCAGGTTTCGGAGTAGACCATCATGTTATTGTCATTTGGAGGCACGGTCCTATTGTTTTGATTGTTTTGATAGTCATTAAAATCTAATAATCTAAGATTGGATGCATTTGCACACCAGGCGTATGTTCTCCAATAAAGGGTTTACCCTAGCAATTCGCAAGTGGAGAGGAAAGCCCAGTTCTAACTTATTTAGTATGTTTGTACCGATTTCAAATTGAGGTGTGCCTGGAGTTTCATATATATATATGTAATATGTTCTAAATATTCAATTTACGTATGTGCGATGAAACTAGTTATATTAAAAGAAAAGTCAAGATCAAACGTTGATAAACGCCCTTCAATACCCCACTCATAAACGTGCTACACGAAAATAAAGTATGAAGGGAATAGTAAAAGACAACAAGAAATATAAACCAAGACACATAACGTGAACAATGGGTCATGACATAACAACAAGAAATATACACCGAGACACATTTCGTCATGACATAACAACAAGAAATATACACCAAGACATCTGTCGTGAACAATAGGTCATGACATAACAAAAAGAAATATACAACGAGACACATTGGGTGATGACATAACAACAAGAAATATACACCAAGACATCTGTTGTGAACATTGGGTCATGACATAACAACAAGAAATATACACCAAGACACATTAATTTTTTTATGAAAACAAAAAAAATTGAATGTTTACAGAAATGCTAAAACCATTCTTATAGATCTTTTAGTGACTGTTTTTTTAAAAAAGCGAATAACTAAATAACTTTGATCGAAATGTTTATTTCTTCAACCAACGGACCGAGCTTTTAACTATTGTTTACATGTTTGATATTCCGTAATGACTCGATTGTTTTTCGCCAATATTCGGAAGTATCGATATGTGCATAAATTACCGTTCGTCTCAGTTCAAAATGGACTCGTGGTTACCCGTGTTATGCCGAATGTGTTTATCAGAAACAAACGACCATTGATTTAAAAACAAACACCTGTTTGCATTTATTTAAACAATCTATATTTTATTTATATCGTTGTTTGCTTAATTTCTCAGAGGTCAAATATACAGGTTATCTAAGAACTGGAATAAATTTCGGAATTTTAATGAGCCTTTAAAGCACGATTCTAAAAGCATATTTATAAATATATACCTGGGCAATTGTTTAATGCAAATAACTGATACTTTTGCTTCTCCTCTGTGTTAATTTTCACTAACGTGGCATTGGCCTCGTTGCAAGTCGATTCGGCTTTTTTTACTTGAATGTCGTTGTAAATAGCTTTCGAGAAACTATATGCTCATGATAAAATAACGTGTGCAAATGTTCTGGTGATGGACATTGCCAGGGCAAAAGTGTAGTTTCTAATGTTGTTACTGCTGATGTCGTTAACGTTGTTGTTGTGGTTGTTGTTCCTATTGCTATAGTTACTGTAAACAAAATTGTATACCAAAAACATATGTACGGTTTCTAACCACACATCACCAACCACTGCTATGTGATACTTGCTTCAGCAAGACATTTATACGCAACGCTACTCGTAGTTATATTCCTACAAAATTTGTAATAAGTTATTGCATTATCTACGTAAAATTGAAATCAATTTAAACTACAATGGTGTATCAATTAAATATTATACCTACAATGGTAAAAATGTTAAATATTATATAATTTGTATAAGGACTCTATAGAAGTTGTATGCTTTTGTTCAAATCCTTTATATTTGGAATAATATATCTTTAAATAAAGGAAATAAATATTTAAATAATGAGAGTTCCATTAAACCCTAGCTACTGAGAGTGTCTTCTTTTATCCATATACTCCGAGTATTTAACCCAACCATTTATAGATATTCTAATATTACACGTTTAACATATTTTGAAATAATTTTAGTGATAATGTACTATTGATTGATTAATCTAAAATAAAGTTCGAACAGAACGTCTGTTCTCTAAAGCTTTCGACAGGTATTTCAAGTTTAGCAAGTTCAATTCTGTTCGAAGATTGTAGTAATGATAGAAATATACTAATACTTTTATACATTTATTACTTATATCGTTAAACATAGAATACATTAAAACAAAATGAAATTTATCTTCAATATCGTAATTGCAGATTTTACATATTCGCTCGTTTCTTTCTAATCTGTCCCTGAAATATCTCCCGTGTCGACTCTACGTGAATGAGAAGAATAAGAAGTCGTAACTTGGTTAACATGCTGCGTAAAGTTTTAGTACACAATAAATCAAGATAATTTTCATAACCAAACGATAATATTATATTTCTATATAAGACGTTGAGAACTTTATTTGAAATAATATCTGTATCCAGTTTCCAATAAATGGATAATATTATTGTAATAGAAACGAATGCAGATACACAAATCCATGATATATACTTTTATGATCAAATATTATATGAAAAAATATTCACATCGAGACAATTTACAACAACTCTTAAAATGATTACATCGTGACTTAACTCCTACAGTCAACCTATATATAATTTTAACGTTTATTTTTATCATATTTAGTTTCTGGTATATCAACCTTTTTTGAGACATTTGCAATTGATCCTTACGCCAAAAAATACAATAAGTAACGGTTTTTGATGTCAAGAAGCAACGATAAGTAACAAAAGGCGTCAGCTTTGTCGTTATGTTTAACAACTTTAATTCAAGGATGTTTATCGGACCTAGATCAGTGTAAAACAGGACGTTGTGGTATTAATCGGGTTTAGATCAGTGTAACACAGGACATGGTGGTTTTTATCGGGTCTAGATCAGTGTAAAACTAGATATGGTTGTATTTATCTGGTCTAGATCAGTGTAAAACAGGACGTATGGTATTTATCGGGTCTAGATCAGTGTAAAACTGGACATGGTTGTATTTATCTGGTCTAGATCAGAGTAACACAGGACATGGTGGTATTTATCATGTCTAGATCAGTGTAAAACTGGACATGGTGTTATTAATCGGGTCTAGATCAGTGTAAAACTGGACATGGTTGTATTTATCGGGTCTAGATCAGTTTAAAACTTGACATGGTGTTATTTATCGGGTCTAGATCAGTGTAAAACTGGACATGGTTGTTTTTATCGGGTCTAGATCAGTGTAAAACTTGAAATGGTGGTATTTATCGGGTCTAGATAAGTGCAAAACTGGACATGGTTGTATCTATCTGGTCTAGATCAGTGTAACACAGGGCATGGTTGTATTTATCGGGTCTAGATCAGTGTAAAACTGGACATGGTTGTATTTATCGGGTCTAAATCAGTGTAAAACATGACATGGTGTTATCTATCTGGTCTAGATCAGTGTAAAACTGGACATGGTTGTATTTATCTGGTCTAGATCAGTGTAAAACAGGACATGGTTGTATTTATCGGACCTTCATCAGTGTAAAACAGGACATGGTTGTATTTATCGGGTCTAGATCAGTGTAACACAGGACATGGTTGTATTTATCGGATCTACATCAATGTAAAACAGGACATGGTTGTATTTATCGGGTCTAGATCAGTATAACACAGGACATGGTTGTATTTATCGGATCTACATCAGTGTAAAACTGGACATGGTTGTATTTATCGGGTCTAAATCAGTGTAAAACAGGACATGGTGTTATCTATCTGGTCTAGATCAGTGTAAAACAGGACATGGTTGTATTTATCGGATCTACATCAGTGTAAAACAGGACATGGTTGTATTTATCGGGTCTAGATCAGTATAAAACAGGACATGGTTGTATTTATCATGTCTAGATCAGTGTAACACAGGACATGGTTGTATTTATCGGATCTAGATCAGTGTAACACAGGACATGGTTGTATTTATCGGGTCTAGATCAGTGTAACACAGGACATGGTTGTATCTATCGGGTCTAGATCAGTGTAACAACGGACATGGTTGTATTTATCGGATCTACATCAGTGTAAAACAGGACATGGTTGTATTTATCATGTCTAGATCAGTGTAACACAGGACATGGTTGTATTTATCGGGTCTAGATCAGTGTAACACAGGACATGGTTGTATTTATCATGTCTAGATCAGTGTAACACAGGACATAGTTGTATTTAACGGGTTAAGATCAGTGTAACACAGGACATGGTGTTATTTATCGGGTCTAGATCAGTGTAATACAGAACATGGTGGTATTTATCATGGCTAGATCAGTGTAAAACAGGACATGGTTGTATTTATCGGGTCTAGATCAGTGTAACAAAGGACATGGTGTTATTTATCGGGTCTAGATTAGTGTAAAAATGGACATGGTGGTATTTATCGGGTCTAGATCAGTGTAATACAGGACATGGTTGTATCTATCTGGTCTAGATCAGTGTAACACAGGGCATGGTGGTATTTATCGTGTCTAGATCAGTGTAAAACAGGACATGGTTGTATTTATCGGGTCTAGATCAGTGTAACAAAGGATATGGTGTTATTTATTGGGTCTAGATCAGTGTAAAACAGGACATGGTGGTATTTATCGGGTCTAGATCGGTGTAAAACATGACATGGTGATATTTGTCGGGTCTAGATCGATGTAAAATACGACATGGTATTTATAGTAATAAACGAGTACATTTTTGATATAGAATATAAAAAAAGAAACTAAATGTGTTGAATATTCATGAGGTATAACCTCACATGTAAGTAACAAGCAGAGTTTACGTGTTACATCGTATCTTCATATCTCATGAGCTGTCAACAAATAACCTTCATTCCTTTAATATTGAAATGCAGCTTGACTACAAATAACTGATATATTAAACTTGTATCATTCAGTTGAAGTTCATAACATCATTTATATAAAAAATTGCATTTGCATATAAGCATGTCACATAATTAAGACAACTAAAAAGATAAGGTCAAATGACATGGCATAACATGGCATACATATCAACAGCATTAATGTAAAATTGCATGCAGTTCTTGTAAACGAACATCGATTCCTCCAACTGCCCATGATAAATATGACGTTCTCGAAGCGTCTTTGGGTGGCTGAATGCCTGACAAGTGTCCACATATTGCTTAGCACACTCTAGAAGACTTCGTACAGGAAACACTGCAGATTCATTTACGATCTTATTTTAATAAATGTTTTCTCTACTCCATCGATTTCCTGCTTAATAGTAAAATAAGGATATAATTTAATTTTAGAAAATGTATTACATAATGAAACATTGAAACGTTTAACAAATGTGTACAACTAAAAGGTATCGCACTATTGACGTTGTAGGAGTGTTATAAACCCATTACATACTTTTGATATTGACCTAGTGTAGTATCACTTCCGTTTTATCAGTCTATATTTTCCGTATAATTTGGCTCTACTGCGTTAAATGCCGAACTACTTTCCGGCTAGCCCGATTATATAAATGTAGTCGAATTGTCATTGTGAAATAATGTTATTTTGAGACGCTACTTCATGCGATAACTGGCAAAAACTAATATACGTGATATTTATAAAGATGTTTTCAAGGAGTACATTGGACACAACAAATCAAAATGAACAACTTGAACATATCCTCCCATCAGTTTTTTAAAAAGCCTCGCCCATATCGCGATTTTTTTATCTTAGCAATAAAGCTGCAAATGTATGTCAAACATATATTATTGATATTTTCGTCAAAAACTGATATTGTATTTGTCTCTGTAGAGACAAATTATTTATATAAAACAGGGCATGTCTGCTTGAAAATGTGACAAGATGATCATCAGATTCACCAATTTGGTTTCTTTTGGAACCACTTTAACAGTGCTCAAACATTCATTTAATGACTAATTGAGCTTAACTTCTATCAACTATCGGTTTGTATAATTTGTCATCCGATTACATTCTTCGATTTCCTAAACCAATTTTAAGTAAAACAAATTTCGTGAAAAAAAATGACAACTCCCCCGCCTTAAAACGTCGATGTTGAGAACGTGGGCTGTTTGATTGGTAGGCGTGATGTTGCTTGCCAATCTCAAAAAGTATATTTGTCGGACTGAGGCAGAATTATTCAATATCGTTGATAAGTGAATTTAAGTAAAACTCTTTAACATATATATATAAATAACCCATTTTTGGATAATTGCACCGAGAAAAACGGAAAGTGTCTATCTTTATATTATTTTAATGTAAAATATTTTATGGATAATAGTTTCAGAAGAAGCTCACGTTGTTGAAGACTTTAGAACAATATTGATTTATTCAAAAAGTAGAGCACGGATTGTCCACAGTATTAAAATCTTAATAGATCCAACGCAAAGAGCGCGAAAGGAAATATAACTTTACTTTCTATTTTAACAATTTCTTTTATTATTATGAGGATTTTGTATTCAATTATAATGCGAGCATGAAATAATTACCCGAGATATCGATTTACTGTGCAGAACAGAATATATATCTATTTCGACATATTTAATTATGTGGAAAAAAACATATTACATACATCCAACATTAAGACAAGTTGATAAAACAATTTCCATTTTGTTTACAACATTGTAAAATGTGAGAAAAAAAGACAGGTTTGCGACACAATATTTGTTCTGTTAATTTAACTTCAACCATATTGCACGAACACGTATATGAGGATATTTAATCTACATGCTATTTGTACATCACTCTCATTACCTATGTTCACTTAGTTGATAAAATTGTAAAAGACACAATTATAGTATACTGAATAGAACATCTAACCGGCCACTTTTATATTTCCAATATCTTCGTCAAAATACTGAGTTTTTATATACGAAATCAACCAATTTAACTATCCTAACTTATCTGTCTCATATAACTCCAGATTTACAGGGAATTGCTTTGATACTATTTAAATTTGAGAAAATACATAGGATGTTAGATACATAAAATGCCAGGTTGCGGGTTAGCTGTTCATCTCAGTATACATTGGTCAACTTATTTAAAGAGTTACATAAATGAAATATTTGTTTAAACACTCTAGATGTACATGTGAAAGCAACCAGAGTAGATATCTTGTGCAGTCCGGACACAGAAACAGACTGTCCTCGTTCTTTAATGCAATTGTTCGTCGGTAAGCCAGTCAATCGATTATAAAATATCATATTATATCTGTCGACAAAAGGTTAACAACTGCATCAGATTCTGCTATAACCCCTATATATGATTCCTATCACTATCATTTATATTTTATCATGTGGAAATTTGTAGGGAGGTATATGCTACCACGAGATTTAATAGACGATGCTAGGACATGAATGTACTGTTATTATATACTGATAGAACTACCATGAAATGTAATAGATGGTAAGAAATGAATAAATGTACTGTTATTATATACTGATAAAACTACCATGAAATGTGATAGATGGTAAGAAATGAATAAATGTACTGTTATTATATACTGATAGAACTACCATGAAATGTAATAGATGGTAAGAAATGAATAAATGTACTGTTATTATATACTGATAAAACTACCATGAAATGTGATAGATGGTAAGAAATGAATGAATATACTGTTATGATATATAATGAAACTACCATGAAATAGTCAGATGGTAAGTGATTACATATTGAGTAAATAGTATATCTGAGTTTTATTGACATATGTGCGACGTATGCCACACGTAGGACATTGTCGACATTACAGGGGTCAGCCGATAGTAGTACTGTCATAGGACGCGCAACCAACATAATCGTCATAATGGACGACTTGACATTCCTGTCGTCAGATTGGAATCGGCATTAGTAGCTCAGTTCTACACAGTACACGGAAAGTAAACCCTGTGGATATATCCATCGCCAAAAGGGACGATTGGAGGTAACCTACACATACGGACGCGGACGTAGTGTTTTAATAAGTATAAACCTTATTTAAAGCATTCATTAATGTTGCAGAGCGGTTTGCATCACAACAGTCAGTAATATAGTAATTAGTAGCTGTGTGTATCGCGACATCAGTGATATATAATAGTTACTAGCAGTGTGTATCGCGGCATCAGTGATATATAATAGTTACTAGCAGTGTGTATCGCGGCATCAGTGATATATTAGTAAATAGCAGTTTGAATCGCGACTTCAGTAACACATTAAGGAGTAGCAGTTTGTATCGCGACATCAATAAGACAAAAGCTGATTAAAGTGAACAGTGTTAAAATGATTACAACTTAAAACATTATTAGACCGGTATTGTTTCATGTTGAGTAAATCTTGTTGATGCGTATATATTGTATAATAATTGTATATTAATAATTTCATCTTATGTAAAAAAAAAGTTGTAAATTTTATTTTGAGTAACAGTTATATTCTACCTAAGTGAGTTGTCGGCCCGTGGTCATTTTGCTACACATACCATGTAAAAAGAAAGTTTGGATTATTAGTGAAACAGCAGTGTATTCGTTGATATCGGTTAATTTTTCTGAGTAATGCAGAACAGCTTTACAAATATGTGACACAACTGTTAGAAGGTGTTTCTGATAACAGTATGTCATGAAACATATAGAAACAACGCACGCATCATGTTCGCAATTCACACTTTTATTATTCGATATATAATATTATCATAATAAACATACATCATAAATTAGTATATTAACATATTTAAGCAAGTGATATCTAATTTAAGCACAATCAGCTTATAAATAATATAGCAATTATAAGTTATGTCTGCCTATTATTTAACAATTGCACATCGCTACAAAATATATATATTTTTTTAATTTTACTATGTTTAACATTTACGATAATTACAAATAATTTCAAATAATGATAATTAAATTTAGTTACCCTGAAATAGAGATAAACAACGCCCGTGTTAGGATCACGGGATCCTTTAAGTAAGATTCTAGTTTTAAATACGAAACCTGAGCGCGTTTGTTGACCTTGTTACTGGGTTTCTCAGGAATGTAAAGAACGTAAACATTAAAACCTCCATGTTAACCAAATACAATAATATCGATAATCACGTTTTACATTCATACGCTACTTAAAGACTACTTGATAAATATCTGTATGCTAATACACATATTTTTACAAATTAAACTTTCATAACTATGTTTTTATCACAATGCCTTATTTTAAAAATATGAATTTCTAATAACCGCCATTAGATGTAAAATTCGTATAACATAATCAACTCACTGTTTTATTTTCAAAATATGTTTTTCTAATAATCGACATTATAAGAATGCATTTTTATATGAAGCCTAGAAATAGGTGCACGTAGCACCGGATTTACAGAAAAGGTTTGACTTCATAATCTGTTAGTTAAATGCCCAAGGGATGTTGCAAGACATTCAGTACTAAAGAATTGTGGTATAACTTTTAAGTTTTGTGGCTATATACATCGAAATATGTAACAAAACTGGTGATTTTGGGAATAAAGTTTGGAGTAAAGTCTAAAATTACACTTATACGCCTGTTTGTTTGGTTGCGATTTACGCTATTTCAGATTGATTACAAATAAAAATGTGCTTGTACAAAATAGCTCTATAAGTTGCGGATCTAAAACTTTAGACTTCATGGAATGGGTGGGGCAAATTTTCATTTTCGGACCATTTACATGATGTTAACTCAACCAATATGCTAAGAGCATGTTCCTTGAGCACCAGAAGAAAAACACTATTGAACCCACCACTGGAGAAAACTGCTTTCCCAGCAGGCAGTTTTCAGGTCCACTTTACACCACCTGTCGCTGAGAATCCAAAGTCTCCAAAATGTTACTGCACTTCCACCTTTAACTATATAAATGGTTGCCATTCCATTTATAATGAATTACTTAGCTGTACATCAGATAATGGAAATCTTACATACACATTTGCATCTGTCCATAGCTCCGTAAGAAGTAACTTAAAATCGGCTTTGTCAAAGTTCATCTGTGTGTGCAAGAGAGAATGGAACAGTTGATAGTTCATAGATCAGAATGTATTTAAAACATATTTCTCTGGACATGGATGCAATTATCAATCAACAAACCGGTTCTCTATCGACACTTATGGTTGTAATCTGTTCATCTTTAGATCTGACAGATTATTTACTGTTCTGATAGAATGGAAACTGTTTTCAATATTTCACACGTGGCTGCGACTCATAAAAACCTTTGTATTTGTGTTCAGTCTTTCATCTATACACTTTTTATGTAGTATTATCTAATCGTCTCACTGGTCACAAGATGTTTTTATATATATCTGACGGCACAACGACTCCTGTTGCTTTATTGACTAATATGTATCATCTCCGTCTGTTTGGCCATCTGAGAAGAAATGGGTTTGTCATCAGTCCTGACATTAACTTTCGAACATATTCTTCATCAGTTTTCTGTCATCTATTTCAAGATTAAATTTGTGACTCAACGTTTCACTTTCCACCATTTTATGGCTCTAGATTTAGATGTTCTTTGGTTGCTGATCAGAAATTATCTTTCTTAAGGTCCTGATCGTCTGGTTATTCTAATGATTCTAACACTTTTCTTACGATCCGGATTCACTGACTGTTCAAGAGCAATGTCAGTCGAAACGGGATTTAACGGGTGATTTAATCGGCAAACAGTGTGGTTTCTTTAACATACTCTTCAAGATCTATCTCATCCTGCATATATACCCCTAAGTGTCACACAGAGACAATGACTCGGTAGAAATTTACATGTAAAGCATATACGTATATATAACAACGTATGTCAGAGCTTCAATTAACCCAGCATATATACAACTTATTTTCAATTATTCTAGAAAATGGCAATTTATTCCTATTTTTAACCCAAATGTGTCACTCAGTGACTTGTAAAGCACATATGTATTTATATCATTGTAATGTAGAGCTTCAATAAACCCAGCATACATAAAATATCTCAATTTTAATAATTTCAGAAAATGGCGATATTTTTCAATTTTTTCCATTTTTAACCCAAAAATGTCGCATAGTAACAATGACTCAGTAGAAAATGACTTGTATAGCATATATGTATATATATCAATATGTTACAGAGCTTCAGTTAACCCAGTATACATCCAAATGTATTATTTTAACTATTCCAGAAAATGGCGATTTTCTTTCGATTTTTTCATATTTTAACCCAAAATATTTTTAAAGTGATGCCACAATTCTTTTGTACTGACTATCAGATAATGATCTATATGTATCTACCAGACTTTTCCAAGTGACACAACTTTTCTGTCCGAGGGGTGCTTCGTGAGATTTTTTGACATGTGTTTGATCTTGGACTATTAGATGCAATACTTCTTAAAACAAATGAATAAAAAATCACCTCTGCCTTTTGCAATGGGGCCGGGGTTTTGAAAAATGTATAAGATTTTTATGCTCTCGTGCCCTCTTGTATTTATATATGTTCATATAGGTTCATTCTTAAGCTATATTAATATTGAAAACAACTATTAAATCCTCCTTTCCGTCAATTGCTTAATAATTAAATTGGTATTTTTGACAGCAAATTACCACAATTTGGTTTGATGTAATAAAATTTGCATATTTAGATGGCATCAATGAAATGAAATGTATTCAATATATTAGATACCACATTTATGTTTGGTATGTTGTAGTTTGAATCTTTGCAACTATTACAGTATGTGTTAAATGATCTGGTTTGGTCTGGTATGATGGAATGAGCATGTTGGTAGCATATGTACACGGTAACAAAATACACGACTTGGTCCGATACGACTGAACATGTACTTTGGTGGCATATACATACTGTATTAAATATCCCATTTCGATTAAACGTGTTTGATTATATCGGCAGGATGTATATAATGTAATAAATTAATTACCACATTTGCGTTTGAAATGGTGAAATGTGTAAATTAGCACAAATGTGAATATGCAATATTATTTACCCCATTTATGTTTGAATGTGATGTAAACTGTCTGTAAACGTAACAATTGTAACGCTTCCATCATTTTAAGTGTGTCTGCAAACACTCCATTTCAGGCTTGTACATTTGACACCATTTTGTGTTTGAATATGAAACAACTTTAACCAAGTCGGTTGTTACAAGCATACATTTACAAGTATTGTTATCAGTTATTCCTTTTGTAAGACGAGAGTCATTTGCTCTCATTTGCGGTTAGATATATTGGAATATTATACGAGTAGTGGCATATGACAATATTGCGCGGTCACAACAACGTGTAGTGATAATTTTATGAAAACAATTTTAAGGATATTAATAAATAGTAGATGTATGTTTCAAAGTTTGTGAATATATCTTTGCAAAAATCAGTACTCAGAGGTCACCAAGTCGAGTTATCAGATTTAATTCTAAACTGATTTTACATTATGATGGAAGTAATTTAATAATAATTTTATATTATTGAAGCAATGTTTTAATTTGTTCAAGATATAACACTGTGATGAAGCTATGATCAAGTTATTCCAACAAATAAAAAATGAGTTGCAATGGATGTATTTTATTAAAACCCGTCTTCAATAAGATCATGTTTAGCAACACGTGTACTATTAGATAGGTTCACAGAACTCTGTGGTACATAATATAAATGCATGACAGAGCGTATCTTAATAACGTAATATAATAGTTACAATAACATTTATGAGGCATATTCCAAAAATTATAAGACACATTTAGAAAAATGCATGAATAAATTTCTATATTTCAACTTTAATGCATAATTTCATTAGTGTACACCAATATTTAACATAGGCCCGAAGTACGAGGTAGACGGATGTTATTTATGCAACATCAAGTTGACATTTAAATGAAATTCATTTTTTTTCGAAATATGAACCCCTGTGCAAAACACAACTTTGTGGTACTGCACCATCTTTTGGTACATGTTACGATATTATGATGACTCATTTATCCTAATTAGATAGATACTCAAGCCCTGTGTTCAATGAGTGGATCGTTAGTTGCTCTCGCGTCTGGTCATTTTATCAGCTCATTAAAGTGACACTTTGACCCGATACTACTTTGTTTGATATGCATATAAATACACACGGGACCAAACATATTCGTAGCTTAGAGTAGATGAATATGATATATGCGTGTACTTTATGGATACCAACTGTTAAGGAGTAAATTACTTGTGCATGCACAAATGTCTATTTGGGACAATTTATAAGTGACAAAATCATATTCAAATAAAGCTATACAGCATAATACAACAGAGTATTAAATGTATATACAATACGTACAATTAACTAAATTAATACATATGAAGTAGATATAGATGCATTATGTCTGTTATAAAAAAGCGTTTTATAAAGACGTATTTTATTTTTTAAAATACAATTGTCTAATTTATACTCGTACACATTGGCATGTTTTCTCTACCCTAATACAGTGTATTGCTTTACTCGGTGGTTAGTCTCTCTTTCGCAGATACTATTGGTACACTTGAATCTATCTGAGTGTAATACACATCCGTGTATCACACATATAGTATGATACCTCAATCATTCACGTCAATCACGAGTGAATTGTTCCGTGAATGCCACATATAGTATGATACCTCAATCATTCACGTCAATCACGAGTGCATTGTTCCATGAATGCCACATTCGTATTTCTTCTTTGTTACGAATGGAAATAGTCGAGCGCGTGGTCCGGTGGTAGAGCACCGAACCCATGATCGGAGGGCCGTGGGTTCGATCCTCCGCTACGGCTATATGTGGTGTCCTTGAGCAAGACACTTTCCGCATATGCCTAATACTGGTTCACACCAGGAAGACTTCGAGCGTGATTTGCCTAAGTTGTAAGAACTTGTTTCACAATCGAAGTAAAACAAATAAGTTTAAACTAAAAAATGGAAATAAAGATGAAAACAAACGCAAACCCTTTTTTGAAGCTGAACTCAGTATTGATTGTTTTTTAATATACTGAAAATATAACATGAAATATGAAAAGCATAATAATTTTTTTTCTCGAACTCTAAATAATGGATAAAATGCTCCTTGTGGTTTTGATTATATGCTACAAGTATGATGGTATAATATATTTAGATTATATCTAACCTGCTCAAGAGAACGTTGTACTGTCAGGCCAGAGTTCCGATCATCTATACGACTGCCGTCCCTGGGAGCAAGTAATTTCTTACATATTACTCATATACAAGTACACGCTTCGGTGTTTGGAGCCAAGGCTAAACGCGGCATAAATGAATTTTCTTTAAATATTATAGATCAAAAAGGACATGTTGTAACTGTTTGCCTACGTATTTAACTATGTTATACTTGGATTAGAAACTCATTTCATGAATATACTGCATGCGAACAAAATAAAAACTAATTACGTTTAAAACCATTGTAATTAATTCAAAATGACAGCATTACTGTGTTTCTTTTCCGGTCATGTGCTTCGTAATAGCTTATATAATGAGTCGTTGAAAGCACTATGCGGGACAAAAAAAAGACGAAGCTAGCAGACTCGAATTGATTGATTCTGTTAATCTGGGGTAATAAAATATTTCACATCCTAGTTCAATCTACCATTGGCTCAGTCAATCTTCTGTTTCAAGCTACAACTAAGTTCTCATTAAGAAATAACCTTCCCTACGTGACGGTAGCAAGATTCTTGCGCCCAAGAAATTACAGCTGTATAAATGGGCTTCATTTTCATATACATATAATTGACTTGACGCGATATTGACTGTCGCCCTATTCAAACATGTTATTATATTTACCATTGCAAGTATTACTGCTGGTCCAGGGTTTTGATTGCAGGCTGAAATGACGTATGCATTTATTCGATGGATATGTGTTTAAGTGCTAAATCACTGTTTAACTAAAAGTAACAGTAATGAAAAAGAAATACTATCTGACGACGACACAACACAATGACAACAATTGTAAACATATTTGAAAAAAACAAACAGTCTGCTGTCTTTGTTTTGTGCTGCCAACGGATCCTTTTGTCAAATGTTGTCAGGTGACACTGTAAAAATATATATAGTTTGATAATTATAGAAGGAAAACAAAAAATGAGCATTTCAGAATATGGACCCCAAAGGTGAAATTGACAATTGATTTGACGTGGTCATCCACCGATATTGGTTGTTACGCTGCCATTTTTATTGGACAAACAAACTGTATTTAAGCAAACACTACATTGTAGCTACTTGGACAAACAATGACACGTGGCCAATGGACAGAGCAATAGTCGTTTTCACGTTAGGAGAACTGGTTGCCTGACAAACCAGATTACATCAGCTGTTCAAAACAGGTTATCACCAGTGTCATCTGATTTGTAAAGTCGAATGATCAAAGTGCCCCCAATCATTAGACACGTAACGAACGTGAACTTGCACACACAGCTGATGTCATCTGGTTTGTAAAGTGGAATGTGCCCCCAACATTAGACACGTAAAGAACGTGAACTTGCACACACAGCTGATGTCATCTGGCTTGTAAAGTGGAATGATCAAAGTGCCCCCATCATTAGACACGTAAAGAACGTGAACTTGCACACACAGTTGATGTCATCTGGTTTGTAAAGTGGAATGGTCAAAGTGCCCCAATCATTAGACACGTAAAGAACGTGATCTTAGACAAACAGCTGATGTCATCTGGCTTGTAAAGTGGAATGATCAAAGTGCCCCCTATCATTAGACACGTAAAGAACGTGAACTTGCACACACAGCTGATGTCATCTGGTTTGTAAAGTGGAATGATCAAAGTGCCCCATCATTAGACACGTAAAGAACATGAACTTGCGAACACAGCTGATGTCATCTGGTTTGTAAAGTGGAATGATCAAAGTGCCCCCATCATTAGACACGTAAAGAACGTGATCTTAGACACACAGCTGATGTCAACTGGCTTGTAAAGTGGAATGATCAAAGTGCCCCCATCATTAGACACGTAAAGAACATGAACTTGCACACACAGCTGATGTCATCTGGTTTGTAAAATGGAATGATCAAAGTGCCCCCATCATTAGATACGTAAAGAACGTGATCTTAGACACACAGCTGATGTCATCTGGCTTGTAAAGTGGAATGATCAAAGTGCCCCCATCATTAGACACGTAAAGAACGTGAACTTGCACACACAGCTGATGACATCTGGTGTGCAAAATTGAATGATCAAAGTGCCCCCATCATTAGACACGTAAAGAACGTGATCTTAGACACACAGCTGATGTCATCTGGCTTGTAAAGTGGAATGATCAAAGTGCCCCCATCATTAGACACGTAAAGAACGTGAACTTGCATAAACAGCTGATGTCATCTGGTTTGTAAAATGGAATGATCAAAGTGCCCCCATCATTAGACACGTAAAGAACGTGATCTTAGACACACAGCTGATGTCATCTGGTTTGTAAAGTGGAATGATCAAAGTGCTCCCATCATTAGACACGTAAAGAACGTGAACTTGCACACACACAGCTGATGTCATCTGGTTTGTAAAGTGGAATGGTCAAAGTGCCCCCATCATTAGACACGTAAAGAACGTGAACTTGCACACACACAGCTGATGTCATCTGGTTTGTAAAGTTGAATGATCAAAGTGCCCCCATCATTAGACACGTAAAGAACATGAACTTGCACACACAGCTGATGTAATCTGGCTTGTAAAGTGGAATGATCAAAATGCCCCCATCATTAGACACGTAAAGAACGTGAACTTGCACACACAGCTGATGTCATCTGGTTTGTAAAATGGAATGATCAAAGTGCCCCCATCATTAGACACGTAAAGAACGTGATCTTAGACATACAGCTGATGTCATCTGGTTTGTAAAGTGGAATGGTCAAAGTGCCCCCATCATTAGACACGTAAAGAACGTGAACTTGCACACACAGCTGATGTCATCTGGTTTGTAAAATGGAATGATAAAAGTGCCCCCATCATTAGACACGTAAAGAACGTGAACTTGCACACACACAGCTGATGTCATCTGGCTTGTAAAGTGGAATGATCAAAGTGCCCCCAATCATTAGACACGTAAAGAACGTGAACTTGCACACACAGCTGATGTCATCTGGTTTGTAAAATGGAATGATAAAAGTGCTCCCATCATTAGACACGTAAAGAACGTGATCTTAGACACACAGCTGATGTCATCTGGTTTGTAAAGTGGAATGGTCAAAGTGCCCCCATCATTAGACACGTAAAGAACGTGAACTTGCACACACAGCTGATGTCATCTGATTTGTAAAGTTGAATGATCAAAGTGCCCCCATCATTAGACACGTAAAGAACGTGAACTTGCACACACACAGCTGATGTCATCTGGTTTGTAAAGTGGAATGGTCAAAGTGCCCCAATCATTAGACACGTAAAGAACGTGAACTTGCACACACAGCTGATGTCATCTGATTTGTAAAGTGGAATAATCAAAGTGCTCCCATCATTAGACACGTAAAGAACGTGAACTTGCACGCACAGCTGATGTCATCTGGTTTGTAAAGTGGAATGATCAAAGTGCCCCCATCATTAGACACGTAAAGAACGTGAACTTGCACACACAGCTGATGTCATCTGGTTTGTAAAGTGGAATGATCAAACTGCCCCCATCATTAGAAACGTAATGAACATGAACTTGCACACACAGCTGATGTCATCTGGCTTGTAAAGTGGAATGATCAAAGTGCCCCCAGTCTTAGACACGTTAAAAACATGAACTTGCACACACAGCTGATGTCATCTGGTTTGTAAAGTGGAATGATCAAAGTGTCCCCATCATTAGACACGTAAAGAACGTGAACTTGCACACACAGCTGATGTCATCTGGCTTGTAAAGTGGAATGATCAAAGTGCCCCCATCATTAGACACGTAAAGAACATGAACTTGCACACACAGCTGATGTAATCTGGTTTGTAAAGTGGAATGGTCAAAGTGCCCCCATCATTACACACGTAAAGAACGTGAACTTGCACACACAGCTGATGTCATCTGGCTTGTAAAGTGGAATGATCAAAGTGCCCCCATCATTAGACACGTTAAGAACATGAACTTGCACACACAGCTGATGTCATCTGGTTTGTAAAGTGGAATGATCAAAGTGCCCCCACCATTAGACACGTAAAGAACGTGAACTTGCACACACAGCTGATGTCATCTGGCTTGTAAAGTGGAATGGTCAAAGTGCCCCCATCGTTAGACACGTAAAGAACGTGAACTTGCACACACAGCTGATGTCATCTGGTTTGTAAAGTGGAATGATCAAAGTGCCCCCATCATTAGACACGTAAAGAACGTGAACTTTCACACACAGCTGATGACCAGGTAATAAATCCAGATGATAGTTCAGATAGTTGTTTTATATGTCAGTGCTGTTTAATCAGTTGTACAGGGTGTTTCAAAATATATGTTACAGTTTCATGGGTTTATTATTTGCATATTTTTATATAATATGTAAAAACAGAAAACACAATTTTAAAGAAGACATTTCAAAATTTTATTACATATGCAATATGTCAATTTTGCTTGAAAAATGAGATGTTGGTCAGAACTTTCATAAAATTTAATTTTCTGATGATGTGTTCCAAGTGACGTCCGTTTTGACGAATAACGACGTAAATTAGTTTTCCAGAGTTCTCTATTACTGCTGCACAAGTTTCAGCTGATACTGCTTGGAACTCTCTCTTAATGCATGTGTTTACAAACAGAGCTTTCGCTTTTGGGGAAGTGAAAAACCAAACATTTACGCTGAAAAGTCGTTGCATGTTGAAAAAGTAACCGTAATGGCCACATTGAGTTCAACTGGACTAATTAGGCCATTTTTCTTTGAAAACACTGATGGTGAAACAGAAACGATAAACAGCTGTCAATATTTAGATGTCATGCAGAAGAAATTCATTCCGGCATTAAAGAGGAGGAAAGTGAATATTCACAGGATGTGGTTTCAGCCAGATGGAGCAACACCACACACATCTACAGAAGTTCTAGCTTGACTAAAGAAGACATTTGGCACCAGATTTCTGTCTTTCAGAACAGATCAATTTTGGCCACCCCATTCCCCTGACCTCAACCCGTTGAACTTCTTTCTGTGAGGTTATCTTAAAGACAGGGTGTATCAATGCAAACCAACATGTGTTGAAGAGTTGAAAGCATCAATCAAGAGAGAGTTCCAAACAGTATCAGCTGAAACTTGTCCAGCAGTAACAGAAAACTAATTGACGTCGTTATTCGTCAAAACGGACGTCACTTGGAACACATCATCTGAAAATTAAATTTTATGAAACACCTCATTTTTCAAGCAAAATTGACAAATTTCATATGTAATAAAATTTTGAAATCTCCTCTTTGAAATTATATTTTCAGTTTATAAACGTGAAATTTAGGCGTACAAAGCCCCGTTTACTACCCTTTCGAGGCGCAAGTCATGACTTTCCTCATATAGAATTGAAGTTAATGACCAATAAGCTACGACGTCAAGAAAACAAGTCTTTGAAATCAATTAGATTCAAGATCAAACATCCTTCTTTCATCTCATCTAATTATTTGTTGAATTTGTTTGTATCCTTCGCACGCCTGCTAAACGCACTAATGGTACAGACGCCTGTACCATACGTGAAACTTCCGATTCAGAGTTAGATGACATAAAAACAGCACGTGGAAGGTAAGAAATATGTAATTTTTCATTATCAAAATTGTTTTTAAAAAATCTAAATTCATAGATCGACCCGTTTTTGAAGCTTAAGCTTGTAGACGATATCTCATAAACATCGGGAGTACGGTTTCTTTGAAAATCGTTTTCTTCAGTTCAGACGCGAGACGATTTTGATATTTAGAGCTCTACCTCGCCTTCTACATCGGCCTCTATCGTTGTTTTAATCCCGAATTCAACCCTTATACTTACATGTAAGTTTATGTATAACATATAAACGTTTAATAAGTCTAAATTCTCCGACATGGTAAAACGAAATATGCCAAAATGTGATCGGTACAGAGAGCGGGGAAATGGTACAGAACACGTTCTATGAAAATAAGAACGAAACCCTTACGTCGAGTTGTGTACAACTGCACTGTCGAAACGTATTGAACATTGTTTCCAACCCTCTGAAAAGTTTGAATACCACAATATACTCGTAAAAAACAAATCAATAAACTAACAGAAAACGTTTTGTCGGTTTGAAAATAATGTGGATGGGCTATTTAGCTTAAATGAAATAGTCCTACATAACTTAAAATGTCATACGTATGCTACCCAATAATGAATACTGTCCGCTGCGGACCTCAGGTGGCCTATTTATTTTATTGGGCCCATATTAACATCATGTGTTTAGGTCTACCTTGAACAGTCAAGTGTTGATTGATTATTAACGCCTCATCGAAAGTGGAGCTTAACGAAAGGTTAACCCACGTGATGGTGTGGGGGATAGGAGGGAATGCCACTCGTAACATGTTATACAAACAATGTATATAGCAATGCTACCTAAATGTCGATACTATTAAACCCTAGGTTAAAGTGTTTTTGTTTAGCTCGGGTTTTAATCTTTTTTAATCTATATATTTTTTGTTTTTAAGTAACAGGTATTGATTCTGTTAACTGATCACAATCCTTTTAAAAAAGTTTACATCACTGACCTTGACCTCCATAACGAACTTAGTTAATACTTACATTGTCAGGTTAAAGTTCTATGTTTAGCTCAGGCCTTTTCTCTTTTCCTCAACAAACTACTTATGCTATAGTGACTAAACTTCATAAACACATGTATGTAAAAGTAAGTGTTCATTATGTAAATATGTAACAATTAAGAGATCCACAGGGAGATATCGCAGAGAGCGACCCTGTTTTCTTAATTGTTATTTTTTTACTTTTTTTCTTAATGAACACTAACTTGCTTAGTTTAAACATTATTTATTTGTTATCAGCATATAACATATAATACATATATTCGATATACAGCAGAATTGAGAAGAAAGCTATTTCTAGCTTGTACAAAGTCTCTCTTCTGAATATCTCACAAGGACTATACAATGGTGTTACAAATGCAAATAAAACAAATTAATAACTGTGAAGAGAACAAAGTAGAATGGGGAAGGTAAAGTAGATAGATAGAATAATGAAAGGAGAGTTGTGATCACAGGATGTCCATTGAGGTGTTGTGTTTTTTGTCAATAAAGGATAGTTCGACTCAATGAATGAAACGCTTGGTCTTCGAGATGTATGTTTGGACAAGGTGTAATATTTTACTATTGACATCATCAGAGAGAGAGAGTGTAATTGCCGAACAGCAGTGTATTTAAGGCAAAACGAGTAATAGGACGAATGACGTCATTGAGTAGAGTTCGTTGACGGTGATACAAATGACATGTGAAGGGATAATGATGGGTTTCCTCAGTTTCACCACAGTCACAATCACTAGGGCTTTCTACAATGTTTTTGGAGAACAGATACTCTTTCATGGAACTGCAGTGCATCCGTTACCGCGCATGCTGAATTGTAGATTCTCTTCTACTATCATAGTATAATTTTGGAACAGTCTTCTTGTCCGAATTCAGAGCGTGCTTGAAAGACAAGACGGAAGCAGCAGACCGGGTGGCAGGAGGTAGTTTGTACCATTCAGATATAGTGGAGGGCAGGAAAGAGCGGATTCTTTGTATAAGTTATTAATTGATACCAAGCTCGTTGCTCCCGTTATAAGTCTAGCTGCATCAATTTGGATTCTTTCGAGGTCTTCTTCTTCAACTTTGGTTATATTATCCCATCGACATCAGCGTATTCAAGTGTAGGCCTTATGAAAGATGTGTAAATAGTTTCCAGTGATCGACGATCCAGAGTGAATTTGAGAGAGCATAGTGTTAACTCGAGTCCAAGCTTTTTTGGTGATGTCTTCAATGTGTTTGTGCCATGTGCCATCACTAGAGAGAGTGAATCCAAGGTGTGTGTGAGTGTCAACTTCCTGCATTTGAATAGTGTTCATGAATATTGGCGGGTGCTGAGACTTGACGTGTTTGCGAGAAATAAGTAAAGATTCCGTTTTGGCATGATTGAAACTAACTTGCTTAGTGTTGAATGTTTTGACTGACAGTCTATGTAACTCTGGGCGGAGCTTCGACGAAGGCTGAGATGATTGATGTTTGAAAGCCATCCGTTGCTAAGGCCATTTCTAAGCATATCTCGGTGGACTTTATAGTTTGTACCTGACTCGTTCAGGATTCAATCAAGGGCGGATTCTGTGCAAGGCTTTTCACAAATGCGCAGTGATGACGAACTTCTTGATAATTAAGAACGGACTGAATAATTATTTTTTTACAGGCTGTTTTAACAAACAAGAGCGTTCCCTTTGAATTTCTTAATTGTTAGATGTTGACTTCCACTACAACACTACAATGAACTATTACAAAGTGATTTTACTATTCCACCGTGTCGAGCGTTTTAAGAGTGAACAAAGTTATTAATTTACAATACTACGTCACAATGTGTTCATTCAATCTCCAATTATTTTGATTTGCGCTATGTAACGTCTTTAAAAGTCTCAACCATGCGCATCTACGGTCATCTAGGCCAAAAGCCCAATATGAGGTATGCAGACCCCCATATGTAGGATATGCGTTGTCGGTCCGATTGTATACCTTATTGTTTACCTTATTGTTATGTGCATGCATATTTTAAACAAACTTACACATAAATATGATACCCCTTTGTTTAACGACCAATATTCTCAAACTTCTACATATGCCCCACCTCTGAATATGTAAAGTAGTTTGCAGTGATGCGATATATGTGTCTACTGTCTAGAAGTTTACTAGCCTACTTCTAAATCGCCTAGCGGATCTGAAGAACGATGACTAGGACATGTATAATTCCCTGCTCGCCCAAATGACCATTTTAAAACAAAAGGGTAAATAAAAACTTAAACTTTACTGATTTTCCGGCTTTTTCATTTGGGGTTAATAGACCTGATTCGGGAGATATCAGGCTCTGGGATATAATAATACACAATAAAAAGAAGACGTGTCGACAGTTTCATTGCACACAACACGACATAATTATTTCGTTCTTATTTTCATAAAACGTGTTCTGTACCACTTCCCCGCTCTATGTACCGAACACATTTTGGCATATTTCGTTTTACCATGTATTTTATCGTCGGAAAATTTAGACCTATTAAAAGTTTACATGTAAACATACAAGTAAATATAAGGACTGAATTCGGGATTAAAACAACGATAAAGGCCGATTTGATAGGCGAGATAGAGCTCTAAATGACAAAATCGCCTCACGTCTGTACAGAAGAAAACGGTTTTCTAAGAAACCGTACTGCCGATGCTAATGACAAGTTTAAGCTACAAAAACGGGTCGAGCTATAGATTTAGAATTTTTAAAAACAATTTTGATAATGAAAAATCACATATGTCTTACGTTCCACGTGCTGTTTTTACGTCATCTAACTCTGAACCGGAAGTTCCACGTACGGTACAGGCGTCTGTACCATTAGTGCTTTAAGCAGGCGTGATTCGATGACTGATACAGGAAGTTGTTTCCTTTATTTAAATCATTGAAGCCTCGTACATGTTGATTTCAATGGAGTGAAAAATATTATAATTATTGATCATTAAGTGTTGGTCATCGTCTTAAGATTATGCGATAGTCGCTAGGTTAAACGGAGGCGTAGTAGCCTTTATGTAACGTATAAGGTGGACGGTGTGCATATGTTCTGTGATAAGAGTAATACTAATACCACTGTGTTCTGAGAAGAGAATACTAATACCCCCTATGTCATATGTAGAGAATAATAATGATACCAAGTATGTCCTGTGAAGAGAATAATGATAATGTCCCCTATATCCTGTGAAGAGAGTTATAATATTACCCCTATGTCCTGTGAAGAGAGTAATAATATTACCCCATATGTCCTGTGAAGAGAGTAATAATAATACCCCATATGTCCTCTGAGGAGAGTAATAATACTACCCCATATGTCCTGTGAGGAGAGTAATAATATTACCCCATATGTCCTGTGAAGAGAGTAATATAAATACCCCCTATGTCCTGTGAAGAGAATAATAACACTACCCCTAATTTCTGTGAAGAGAATAATAATAATACCCCCTATGTCCTGCGAAGAGAACATTACTACCCCCTAAGTATTATGAAGAGAGTAATAATAATACCCTCTATGTCCTGTGAAGAGAATTTTAATTATACCCCTATGTCCTGTGAATAGTTTATAATATTATCCCCTATGTCCTGGGAAGAGAGTAATAATATTACCCCCTATATTCTGTAAAGAGAGAAAAAATACCCTTAAGTCCTGTGAAGAAAATAATAATATTACCCGTATGCCCTATGAAGACAGTAATAATAATATCACTATGTCCTGTGAAGAGAGTAATAATAATACCCCCTATGTCCTGTGAAGAGTGTAATAGTATTACCCCCTATGTCCTTTATTGAAAGTAATAATAATACCCTTATGTCCTGTGAAGAGAGAAATAATAATTCCCCTGTGTCCTGTGAAGAGAGTAATACTATTACCCTTTATGTCCTGTGAAGAAGGTAATGATATTACCCCCTATGTCCTGTGAAGAGAGAAATAGTTATACCCCTATGTCCTGTGAAGAAATAACAATCATACCCTCTATTTACTGTGAAGAGAGTAATAATTATAGCCCCTATTTCCAGTGAAGAGAGTAATAATAATACACCTAAGGTTATATGAAAAGAGTAATATTAATAATATCACCTACGTCTTGTGAAGAGAATAATAATAACACCCCCTATGTCCTGTGAAGAGAGTAATAATAATACACCCTACTTCCTGTGAAGAGAGTAATAATAATACCCGCAATGTCCTGTGAAGAGAGTAATAATAATACCCTCTATGTCCTGTGAAGAGACTAATAATAATACCAACTATTTTTTGTGAATACAGTAATAATAATACACTATGTCATGTGAAGAGGGTAATAAAAATACCCGCTATGTCACGTGAAAAGAGTAATGATTTTACCCCCTATGCCCTGTGAAAAGAATAATAAAAATACCCCTACGTCATGTGAAGAGAGTAATACTAATACCCCTATGTCCTGTGAATAGAGTATTAATAATGCCTGTACCCCCTATGTTTTATGAAAAGAGTACTATTAATAATATCCCTTATGTCTTGTGAAAAGAGTGAGAATAGAACACCCTATGTTCTGTGAAGAGATTAATAATAATACTTCATATGTCCTGTGAAGAGAACAATAATACCCCTAAGTCTATGAAGAGAGAAACAATAATACCCCTATTTCCGTGAAGAGAGTAATAATATTACCTCTATGTAGTGTGAAGAGAGTAAAAATAATATCCCCTGTGTCCTGTGAAGAGAGAAATAATATCACCCCTTATGTCCTGTGAAGAAAGTATTAATATTACCTGCTTTGTCCTGTGAAGAGAGTAATATTAATACCCCCTATGTCCTCGAAGAGAGATATAATATTACCCACTTTGTCCTGTGAAGAGAGTTATAATAATACACCCTATGTCCTGTGAAGTGAATTGATATTACCCACTATGTCCTGTGAAGAGAGCAATAATACCCGCTAAGTCTTGTGCTACTACTACTACCACCACCACTACTGATACAACTACTATTACTACTACCACTACTATAACTACTACTACCACAACTTCCACCACCTTTACCAATTATACCACAACTACAACTTCTACTATAACAACAACTATCACCACCACTACTACTACTCCTAATACTACCACCACTACTACTACTACTACTACAACACCATCACTACTTCTACTACCACCACCACTACTACTACTTCTACCACCACCACTAATCATACTACAAATACTACTACTACTACTACTGCTGCTGCTGCTAATACTACTACTACTACAACTACTACGAACCCAACGTCTACTGATACTACTACTATTTCAACTACAACTACTACTACTACTGCTACAACTACTACTACTTATACTACTACTACTACTACTAGTACTACCACTACTACTACTGCTACTACTACTATTACTACTACTACTACTACTGCTACTATCACCACTAATGATACTACAACTTGTACTACTACTTCTACTACTACTAATACTACTACTACTATTACTACTACTACTACTACTACTACTACTACTACTACTTCTACTACAACTTCTACTACTATTAATACTACTACCACTACTACTGATACTATTATTATTACTATTACTACCACTACTGTTACAACTACTGCTGCTATTTCTACTTATACTACTACTACTACTTCTTCTACTTCTACAACTAGAACAACTACTACTACTACTACTACTACTACTACTACTACCAACACAAATATCACAACTACTACTACTACTTCTAATACTATCACCAATACTACTGTTGCTACTACTACTACTACTACTACTACTACAACTACTTCTACTACTACTAAAATTACCACCACCACCTGTACTATTACTACTATTTCTATTTCTACTACTACAATGACTTCTGCAGCTGCTGCTTATAATAATAATAATAATAATACTCCTGCTACTACTA